>JAOXOE010000771.1:0-10992 GCA_028565055.1 Phoeniculus purpureus | reverse complement strand
GACCAAGTCACACAGGAACACATTCAGGTGGGTTTTAAACATCTCCAGAGAAGGAGACTCCACAACCCCCCTGGGCAGCCCCTTCCGGTGCTCTGTCACCTTCACTGTGAGTATTTGGTAGCCAGACCCATGATCGCACAGGAATGATAATAACAGTAAAAAATCCCTCAGCCAACCCCAAACACTGAGAACTACCTCTGAAAAATTAATGAAATCATAAATAGTCTGCGGAGCTTCAGTTCGGGTTGTTCGCTGGCTGCGTAAGGGGACTGAGCTCCAACCCCTGGATGCAGGCTGCGTTATCCAGAGCATCTTTTTATATTTTAATTAGTCTGGGCATATAAATTTAAATATGACCATGTGTTTCTGTGAGCCAGCAGGTTCCCTTTGAGGGTGATAAGGAAATTTGGGGGTTCTGGCATAGTCCTTAAAGCCATTATCAGTCTTAACTGCCTGGTTTATTCACACTGGTTACGAGGACTCGTCGCTGCTCTTCCAGCATCTTCTCCTCCTCAAGGGTGACAAGAGCTCTCGCACAGCCACTGCGTTGTCCTCACAGGAGCAAACCCACCCGATTTAATGGGGCTCTTTGAAAGGACGAACTGTTAGCGCTTTGAATCACACATGGCCATGTCTCCCTCCCTGCTGGCAGCTCTGGTGCCACTGTCTCCATTTACACAGAACAACTCAAGAGTTTTGCTCAGGACAAGGCAAATGGGGTTATTTTGTGGAGTTTTTTTTTATGATTAGATTCTAATGTACTTGGTGGTGGTCTTATCTGGGGAGCCTTCAAACCCGTGCACGTGTACCCTGTGAGTCAGACCAGCCGCTGCCGGAGCCTTGTCCAGCACTCTGGCCGCGGATGAGTGTCCCCAGCATCTTCTTTGGGGGCAGAAGACACCAACACGGTTGTGGTAGATTGGTTTCTCCTAGTTAGCAGGTTCTCCTTGCCTCTTCCCCATGCCCAGTTCTCAGTGCTGTTTGTTTTGGGTATCTGCTGAGGTCTAACACAGCAGGGGCACAGCAGATGGTACCCAAGGCGGGGGGTCTGTGTATGCTCGGCGCTGGGAGGGAGCACAGCTACTGCTGGGCGGATGGTACAAGACTCCCTTCCCATCTGCTCCTGTTTGTATCTGAGCCTGTAGGAAGGCGGGCTCGCTGCTCTCTTGTTTCGGAAGCCATCGCTGGTACGGAAGTGCCTCTGTCAGGCTGGTGCTGGGCTCCCACCTGTGCCCCGTGGGCAATGGGGGATGCTCTGTGGGTGGGGGGTTTCATCACATGGCACAATGACAGGATGCCTGCAATAGCAGGGTGGTGTCACCTAGCAACTTGTCCCTGGTGCAGGAGTCTTCGAGTAGATCAAGGTGACACTTGGCTGCTATTTTCAGCCTTGCACTTCCTGATGGCTGTTGCTGCTTTCTTCCCCTGCCTCACTTATTTATTTATTTCCTTTTGCTGAATCACAGACCTGGAACACACTACTTAGGTCACCAGAATCCAAGATTGAGCCTCCTGATTTATCCTGCTGCCTATTTTCCAGCTTTACGTGCCACGCGGCAACTTCAAACGGGCTGTGAGAGGCCACCTCTGCCTCCTTAGTGAAGCTGCGCTGGGGGTTTCCTCCCTGCTCCTTGTCTTGCGCTCTGTTTCCCTCCTAGGGTTCTGGATTTCTTGCTCAAAAAACCTTTGGCCTGGGAGCTGATTCCAGAGCCTCTCCATGATCCAAGGCCACTGCTGCAGGGAGAGATCCCACTGCCTACCTGTCACCCAGATGGGTTGGCACAGCCCATGGTGGAGTGTGTAGGGGGTGTCATCCCTCCCAGCTCCCACATCTGACTCATCCTGTCCCAGCTGCGCTCTCATCTGCTGTGGGGAGAGGGAGGAGGACACACACAAGTCTCTGTTTCTGCCGTGCAAATTGCAGCCTTGGTTAGTGACAGGAGTGTGGAGGGAAGGAGCTGAGCACCCGCATGGAGGAGCCTGTCAGCCCCACTGCACCAGAGGGCTGACACCATACAGTCCGGGGTCTCCTCTCTCTTAGCACCTCTGTGAGATCTTTGCAAACCCGCTGCAAAAGCAGATGAAGATCTGCCTCAGTTTGGCCCCTCTGAATTGAGAAGGACCAGTTCATCCAGTGGTTCTCTACACACAGGGACAAGTCCAAGCCCTGGGCTATCCTGTTCCTGCCAAGGCTTCTGGCTTTTCTGTTTGCATGAGGGTCCAAGCCAGCTTGGCTTGGTGATCTGCTGTTCCCGAGGGTCCAAGCCAGCTTGGCTTGGTGATCTGCTGTTCTCACTCATAAAGAACAAATCTCTGGAGTTTTAGAGGGTACTTGGTCAGGATCACATCGGTGCTGCTGAGTCCACTGCTCAAATTCATTCCAGTTCAGGACCTGAGACATGGGAACGCAGTGTTTTTCTGACCAGGTGGTGCTCGATTGTGTCGCCAGCTGCTTTTGCAAGGCCAGTCCCTGCTCTTCAGCATCACCTAAAGAGACTGGTAGAGCTGTGGGTGCACTAACTCCATCATGCTTTGAAGCGAAGTCCTTCCTGACCCCCTGAACTGGAGACAGAGCTCAGAGCTTGTAATAGGGAGGATCAGCCCTAACAAGGCAGGATTCAGCCCTTGCTGCTTCAAGGAGCTGGTGGGGCTGTGCTTCTCTCTTCCCTCAGATAAGTGATCAAGAGGATCAGTAGCAGAACTGGGTTTGTGGAGCATTGTGAGCTGCATCTTCGGGCTCAGCGCTGTGAAAATAACCCCAGCTCTTTGCACAGCCTGAGCTGCAGTGCTCCAGTTCCCCTAGGTCTTATTTATAGGTGTCACTGAAGCTCTTGCAGACCTCCCTCTCTTTGCTGACAGGACTCACATGGTTCCCAGATCAAGCCTGGAGCAGGGCAGAGACTGATTCAAACCAGCTTTATCCTTTCCCTTCCCCAGGGTCAGATGATCTCCCAGGGGTTTGTTGTAAGCAGCATCCACAAAAAACAGGACATAACAGGGTCTGCATCCAGTCTTATACCCAAACCTCCCCTTCCCGTGGTCAATCCCACTAGCTCCTCCACCTTGGCACCTTCCCGCAGACCCTTCTGCTGTGCAGCTCCATCCTCACTACAAAGTGGACTTTCTCCTTGATTTTTGGCTTTGATGCAGAAGCGCAGCTGGGCCCCATCGGCTCAGGGGAAGCTCTAACCTGGGAAAGGCTCCAGGTCTCTTATATTTGCTGCGAGAGCTCGTTCCTTTCCTCTCTCCTTCAGGAAAACCAATTAGAAAAAGCAAACAAAACACAACGGTGCCGGAGAAGGGAGCGGAGACGGGAACTATTTGGGGCTGCTCACTCTTAGTGTCTCCCTGATCCGACCAGAGGAGAGGTGGCGCAGAGGGGTTTCACCCAGAAAATAAGTCTCTGTTGGTCAGAGCTGGTCTCCAGGCTGTTTGTACCCCTGACACTTCTTCCTCCTTGCTGGGCAGCAGTGCTGGGCTCTGCTTTTCCACATACTGGTGCCAGTGTGTGACTCTGCACTGGAGCTGCTGCTCAGCCAGTGTCACCTACTGGGCTCCAAGTCGCTGGTGATAAATAATTCATGGTTTGGGCTCTGCAGGGAAAGTGAGTGAAGAGCGCTGTACCCGGCGCCCTCATGGGTGCCATGCTGCTTCACAAAGCAGCACGCGCTGGTTCTGATTCCTGGGTGAACTGGGCCTCCTGGGGTTCTGCCGATGCCCACCTGGGCTGAGCTGCTTCCAGTGTCCTGCCTGTCCCCTGCCATCATCTCAAACCCTCCTCCACCTCAGCTCCAGCCCCTCTCCTTCCATATCCCCTGACTGGTCCCCCTGTATCCCCGCCCCTGCCACCGCAGTGAGTCCAACCAGCATGACCCACCCATGGGCTTCCAGTGTGGCTCCCAAGCCCCGTGGCAGGGGCGCGGCTGGCAGCGGGGGAAAGAGGGCGAAACTGGCGACGAGGCGCAATGCCACTACCCGAGAGCGCTGCCGAGCAGCTGTGGGAGCCCGAAACGGTTAAGGAGGCAGCCGTCGGGGGCCGGTCCCGGCCCGCCCCCGCCATGAGCTCAGCGCTCGGCCGCCAATCCGCGGCCCCGGCCGCTCCCTCGGGCCGCCAAAGCACCGGGAAGGCAGCGAGAGCCCCGGGGCCGGCCCGGGCACCCCCCAGCCGCCGCCGCCGCCGCTGCCGCCGGCAGCCCCACTGCTGGCTACGGCCACCATGTAGGAGTCGCCTTCTCCCCGGCGCCCCTGCTCCAGCTCGTCGGGGCTCCCGCCCAGTGCCTCCCGGTCCCGCCGCGTCGCTCATTCGGGGCTTCGCTCGCCAACATGATGGGCTGCAAGTCCAATTCCCTTACCTGCCTGCAAGGAGGAAAAGCCGGGCTACCGCTGGCCACGGCCACCGACTCCACGGCCACCCTCAACAAGCTGGCACTGGCCACGGGCGGCACCGAGAAATCCTGGTACCGCTGCATCTTCCCCTTCGGCATCGTCTCGGTGGTCATCGGCGTTGCGGCGACGTGCATCACCTTCACCATCAATGGGCCGCAGATGGACATCGCCAAGGTGGTCTCGGTGGCCACCTTGATCTTCGGGGTGGGCCTGCTGGTGGCCGCCTACGTGTGCTGGCGAGCCAAGCACGAGAGGCAGCGCAAGAGGCAGCGTCAGGAGCCGGTCGCCTTAGAGCAGGGAGCCCTATGACCCGGTGCTGGGGGCAGAGGCTCGGCTCCGCCCGGAGCCCCCGCAGCGAACACAGCCTCCCCCACTGCCCGGCGCCCACCGTCGAGGGGCGACAGCGCCGGCTCCGTCGCCCCCGAGGAGGTCCGGACCCTGCCCGAGGTCAGCTTCGCCGTCATTGCCCCCCAGCCCACCCCGCCACGCGGGAGCCTCTGTCCCCTCTGCCCGACCAGGACCAGCATGGAAAGAGCCCAAAGAGTGGCCCGAGGAGATGCCACTGTGCTTGGACCCGCTGCTCGTCCCGTCCCTGCCACGCGCGGCTGCCTGCAGCTGTGCCCTCCGCGAGGGTGCCCGGCCACCCGTGGGGAAACCAGCGCCGCTCCCATCCTCTGGTGGTTTCTCCCTGTCGTGAGGACCCGCTTAGCTACTGACGGAAGGAACTCAGGAAGCAACTTGCTGGGTGTGGGATCGCCTGGCACGATGAGGGGAAGGCTGGGTGCAGGGAGCATGGGCAGGGGGGCACCGAGTGCTGGCACGTGAGCATGGCCAGCTCAGCGCGAACCCTTGGGAGCGGTGCGGATGATGAAGGGAGGTCAGGAGTGGGGTCTGTGGACCCTGACACCAGTCAGGCATGAGGGGCTCAGGCCGGGTGGCCCCTAGGGCAGCGTCTCCTGGGGGTTGCTGTGTGGAGCGGCACAGGGGTCAAGGGGGCTCTTTCTGTCTCTGTGCGGGTGAACAAGCCTGGTGGCATCCTGAAGGACAGTCGTCTCCACACAGGGGGTCCCACTGCCTGGGGTGCCCGAGGAAGGGGCCACACTGTGATCTCTCAGCAGCATCCCCCAGCTGTGGGAGTCTGCGAGCAGTTCTGTGTCTGGAGGAGGAGCTGGAGTTGCGATTAAAAAAGGAGCAAAATATATTTTTACCACTTTTTTGGAAACTAAGTGCCTCCTCCCATTCTTTGAATTCAGGTCTGAGCTCTTTACCCTGAAACCCAAGTCTGGGGCAGGTGGGCACAGGGAGTCTCTCTGGAGGCTCTTGGAGCAGCATCTCTGCTCTGTGCTGCTCTCACAACCAGAGGAACCCCTCAAAACTCTCCTCTGGGTTCCTACATGACAGGGGCTACACGAGCAGCCCCGATCCCGGCAGCTCTGCAGCTTGAGTACAGGAGAGAGAATGAGGGCAGTGGGACCAAAGCCGCAATCATGCTAAGAGTGCAGGAAACTGGGTGCCCAGCACCTTCCCACTGTGCCAGGCCATGTGCCACGCACCCTGCCAGCAGCAGTGCCCCTGACCACTCTCTCTGCGATTCAGTCCCAAGAAAGCTCTAGGAGCTGCACAGCTCAGAGCCACCATGTCCAGGATACTGGGATCTACAAAGCCAGGCTCAAACACCTGCTGAGTTTGGGTGGTTTAGAGACACTCAGCCAGGCAGGGACAGGGCGCTGTTTTGGAGCCAGCCCTGCTTCGCAGAGTGTGATGAGTTTAGCAGACGCTGAGCCCCAGCTGCTCTTCAGGAGCCCAGGAGTTGTTTTGGGGAGTTTGTGTGTCTGAAGTTCACATTTCTAGTCCGTACTGGGGTCAGCGAACCAGCAGATTCCAGCTGTGGGGGTCCCGGCGGATCCTCAGTGAAGCACTTGGCTATTGAGAGTGTGAGGTGCCAGTGTAGGTTTGGGGTTATTATTGTTCTAATCATTATTATCATTATTTTTCATTATTATTATTTTTCTTAGTACATCTAATTGTTGTCAGCCTCAGTGCCTCCCACCTGGAGAGGTATAGGGAGGGTGTGCTTGGGGCAAGCTCTGCTAGCCAGATGAAAATGATCTCTTTTGTTGCAGAGCCATGGTCCCCAGAGCTGAGCTGCCCCTCTCTCTCCACCTGCCCCAAAAGCGCTGGCTCAGGACACCCTCAGCAGGGCAGCTCTCACCCAGTGGGGTGAAGCCTGCCCCAGATGAGCCACAGCACCAGCCCTGCCAGGTCCTGGGCTAAAACACCCTTCCCAGGCCAATATTTCTGCTAAAAACTTCACTGGGTCTGATCTCTGTAGCAGGATTCACACACACAAACCCCTCCTGCGCTCTGCAAGGGTCTGCTTTAGGCAGACGGGCTCTGCCAAGTTCCTCTTTGAGACTGTGGCCACTCAGTGGACGGGCAAGTCCTAGAGAAATTTATCTCCTTGAAGAGCCCTGAGTGATGGGTTTTTGTGGCAGGAACAGCTGGGCAGGAAGGTTACACCCTGTTCCACAAAGAAATGGAAGGAAGGACAAAGATAAAAAGACCCACACGGTCAGGCTTCACTCACAAAGCACCCAGAGACCTCAATCGTGCTGGCACCACCCTGTGCTGCTCTGTTTGCTGGCAGACACCACCAACACCTCACCTCGTTCCTCAGGTCCTTACTGGGGGCATCACAGAGGTCTGGGACCTTCTTGGCATCCCATCTGGGTATCCCATCTAGGTATCCCATCTGGGTATCCCAGAAGAGCATCCCACCGGGTCATCCCACCAGGACATTCCACTGAGCATCTCACATGGACATCCCACCAGGATATCCCACCTGGGTATCCCACCAGGGAATCCCACTAGGACATCCCACCAGGGAATCCCACCAGAATGTCCCACCAGGACATCCCATCTAGGTATCCCACTAGGGCATCCCACCAAGACATCCCACTGAGCATCTCACATGGGCATCCCACCAGGACATCCCACCCACACGTCCCACCCGGCATCCCGTCACACCCAGCACTGCTGTTTCCAGGTGTCTCAGCCCTGGGTGTTCATGGCAGGGTGGGAGGCCAGGGGGAGGTGACTTCCTGGGACCCCTGGCTGCCCAAATGCAGGCCAGTGGATCCATCTGTCTCTGGCAGCCCCTGGCAGGGAAATTTGGGGAGAAAAGATAATCCAAAGGCTGTGCCAGGATGGCAGCTCCCCCCATCCATCAGGCCTCAGTATAACCCATGCACCAGCACATCCTGCCAGCAGCAGCAGCTCTCCCAGCACAGTGGGAATATTCTCTCCCCTGGGAGACCCCAAACTTACCTCCAGGGACATCCCCCAGCCCTTCTTCAGAGCAACAATCCCTCCCCATTGTGGTGGCCACGTGTCCTCGTTTCTGCCAGACCCACCCTAAACAGGCTTGAGGAGGGAAGGCTCAGGGTTTGCCACATCAAAGCGAAGGGCTGGCAATGGCTGCTGCCAGATGGGGAAGCTTAAAAATAAAAACGTGTGTCCCTAAAATAAGCCTGACATGAGTTTCTTATCTTAGCCCACACGTGGCTCTTCTCCTGCTGCTGGGTCTGGGTTGTACAGGTTGCAGCAGTGCTCCCTGGGCTCAGCGGGGCTCCTGAGCTCATCTCCATTCCCCTCTGGGACGATGGGGACCGTGCTTTCTGCTCCCTTTGGTTGGTGGGGTCTGAACCTTGAGCCTTGCAGAGCTGCAGAGACAGAGAGGGACTGCTGTTCCCAGGACCTTGGGATGTTGGCAGGGATCTCTCTTTGGGGCTGTGGGCTGCTCCTGGAACACCAAGTGCATCTCAGCGCCAGGACTGAGGGAGAGCTGTGCAAGGTTCTCTCCCACACACGGTGCTCCAGAAGCCCTGAGGAAGATCCCCACGGCCCCAGCCAGGTCCCTGTCTCCTCTGAGGAGCAGGGGTCCAAGCTGGGGCTACTGGGTGGAGTGAGGCCATCACTCACCTTTAGGAGTTGGTTCAGCTCCTCTGGCCACTGCTTCCCTGAGCCCCAGGTTGGGTTTGGACCATCTTCCCCGGGGTTTTTACATGGGTTGAGGATATTTTCCTCAAGGTTTGGGCAGATCCTGCAGCACAAAACCCGCTGCAGAGAAACAGGGGGCTCATGCAGCAAAGACACTGGCGGTTGTTCAAAGCTGAAGGGACAAGGGCTTCCGCCCTGTTGCTGTCCAGAGATCGTCCAGAACAAACATCCCAGCCCACGTCCTCCTCCCATAAGGCAGGACCAGCCGTTCCTGGAGGTGAGGGGTAATGAGGGTGGGACTCCTGCCCAAAGCAGACGCTGACCAAGGGGCCGTCACCTTCAGCCAGGGACATTTAACAGGCTCCGAGAACAACTCCATCCATCAGGCAAAGCTGCTGCCACAAGATGGCTGGGGCCAGTGGGTCCCCAGCGTGAGCCACCAAATGCCAGCTGAGCCCAGTGACCGCTCCAGACGCTGGGAAAAGGCTAACCATGTGTGCAGCCGGCTCGAAGGCACCTCCTGTGTCACTCAGAGTTTATTAACCTCGTTTGTCAGTGGTGCTGGAGACATCTGCAATGGGCAGCTCATCCTTCTTGCGAAGTGCCGTGACAGTGTGCGGCATCTCCTGCCAGCTCTGAGGGGCAACAACACAGGATGGAGGTGCCCTCAGGCTGGGTCACAGGACTGCAGGTGTTACCACAGGGCTGAAGATCCATCTGCAGTGTCTCTACAGGCAGGTGGGCATCCTTAAGCCATCCCCTGCCAGCCAACGCTCCTGCTGCCAAAGCTTTTGAGGGGGAGGTATTTCCTTCCCCTGGCAGAAGGGAATCGAAGGAGAGAGACCCAGCCTGGACATCCTGCTCCTGGGCAGGGGATGCACGGACCATGGCCAGGAGCTGGCAGCACCAAGGAAAAGCAGATGTTCTTTAGCACGTTGGGATGCGGCAGGAGGGAGAAGCTTCTGGGATGCAGCAGGGCAAGGGAGCTGCCTGTTCCTCACTGCTGGGCTGAAATTGGTCTCCTTAGCGGTGGGAGCAGCCCCAGGGCCTCTCCATCCTGTTGCTGGCTGCAAAGCTGCTCCCAGCAACAAGTGCTGGGGGAAATCTCACTTCCACATCTCAAAGAACCAGCACGTTAGGTCAAAACCATGACCCGTCTCCGCCACGTCTGAAGCAGAAGGACACTCAAACACCGGTGGAGCCGCAAAAACTGGGGGGTTGTGCTGGCAGAGAGGGTGTCTGAGGAGCCTCTTGAGTGCCCATCAACCAGCGATGGGATTCTCAAGGGTGCTGCCATGGGAGCTGCAGAGGGAGAAGGGGCTTTCCCTCCCCACTGCCAACATCGGTGGGACCCCAGACCCAGGGGTCTGGGCTTGCTCTCCATTTATGGCATTTGAGCCATGCCCTGCTCTAGTCCTTGGCTTTTCCAGCCTCTAGATCCTTGGCCAGCAGACAGGAAACTCCTGCAGTTGTGTGCTGGCCTTGTGGCTGCGCTGGCAGCTGATGACCTTAGCCCCGTGGTGGGGGTGGGAGGCAGTGGGGGAACAAACCCCTCCGAACAAACCAGCTGGGGTTTTATTTCAGCCTCTGTCACTTCTGCTGGAGAAGTGAGAGCTGAGTCACTGCCAGGTACAGAGAGTGACGGTGAGTCACCGGCAGAGCCCAGCTCATCCATCAATCCGGCTCCCAGCTGCCCAGAGCCTGGCCGCAGCGCTGGCTCCTGCACTGACCTCTGCTTTTGCCCTTGCTGCTCCAGCTGCTCCAGCTGCTCCAGCTGCCAGGGTGCCAGGCTCCCATCCTCAGGGCTCCCTTCCGTGCCACCCTCCACAGTCTGGGCTGGCAGACAACTGACACCAGTTGCTCTGGGGTGCCCTCACTGGCACCGCAGAGCATCCCTGATCTCCCATCATCGAGCTGGGTTGGAAATGGCTGAAACGACTGGCAGAGGGGCTGGGTGGCCCCAGAGGGTGCTGCAGGGGACAGGGCCATCAGGAAAAGACTCTCACAGGGAGGGGGAGTCACATAGGGAAAAGCTTCAGGATCTCCTGGCAGGTGGCCACTGTCTGGATGGCCTGGAGCCCATCTGCAGGTCCTGGGCAGCAAAAGAGAGATGAAGCAGCAGTTAATGCTGGCAGGGAGCTCAGTGGTGTAATGGGACCTTTCCCTCCAGCACTGCTCAGTGCCACGCTGGGAGGAAACGGATGAGCAATTTCTACAGGGTCTGGGGCTAACACCTCTTCAGAGCTTTACTCCTGTGAGAAGCCCTTTCAAAGATAAAACACAGAACCACAGAGCATCAGGGACTAGAAGGGACCTCGAAAGGTCATCTAGTCCAATCCCCCTGCCACAGCAGCATCACCTAGACCAAGTCACACAGGAACACGTCCAGGCGGGTTTTAAACATCTCCAGAGAAGGAGACTCCACAACCTCCCTGGGCAGCCTGTTCCAGTGCTGTGTCACCCTCACTGCGAAGAAGTTCCTTCTCATATTTATATGGAACCTCCTAAATCTCAGTTTTGACTCTACACCGAAGGTATATTGCTATTAAATTTCCTGTTCCACGGGGACTTTATTAGGGCTGCTACTGAAATGTGCATAATTCTAAT
>JAOXOE010000767.1:0-26921 GCA_028565055.1 Phoeniculus purpureus | reverse complement strand
GTCCCTCTGGATGGCATCCCTGCCCTCCAGTGTGTCTGCTGCACCACACAGCTTGGTGTCATCAGCAAACTTGCTGATGCCTCTGTCCATGTCACCAACAAAGATGTTGAACGAGACTGGTCCCAGGACTGATCCCTGAGGGACATCACTTGTCACTGGCCTCCACTTGGACATGGACTCATTGACAGCCACTCTTTGGGTGCGGCCATCAAGCCAATTCTTTACCAATCTAGTGGTCCACCCATCAAACCTGTGCTTGCAATCTTATAGCTTGTTGCTCAATAAATCATTTGCATTTTCAATTGTTGTTGTGACACCATCTCCAATTTTGTCCATGGGAGTCCCGAACATGAGTTGCAATTTGGGGTGAACCCAGGGGTCACATTTCCCAGTTGTGACAAGTGAATGGCAAATTCAGTTACCTGGAAATGAATGGTATTTCTATGGTCAAATGTATCTTGCCACAAGGTGGTCTTGATTTCTGAGTGCAGCCATTTGGGCTCTTCCACCTCAGCTGTCCAATAGTGCTACTAAAAGTAATGATGAAACCACTTCTCTCAAAGTGCTTAAAAACATTAATGACTATAAAATAACACTTCTAAGTGCTGAAAAAGACATCTTTATACCAGTAAGTGTACTGCCTTTCTCTTAGATGAACCTAATCTGCCCAAATGCTAGGACAAGGAAGGAATAGCGAGAAAAATCTTGACTGTTATTTGAGTAGGGGTGAATGCCAAATTACGCATTTCCCAAAACGAATGGGCTGAGACCTCCATAAGAGGCCAAGACGACACCATGCTATACCAGGCTTTGTGTCCTTTGCTCCCTATATGGGTAGCCTGCACCAAAACCTATACACCTTAGCTCATCTTGACAGCCTCTGTGTTGGTGGGACCAGGACAGCTGTGTTTGAAAAGCTTGAGGACCGTAACCATCTGCTGCTGAGTCTCAGCTCCCCCATCCCACCCTCTCAGCAGGACTTCTTGGGGTACATCTGCCCCAGTATGTGGGTTGGGGATCTCACAGAGCACAGGTAACCTCACCATGCAATCACGAAAGACCATACACCAATGTCTTGGGAAACCTGACAAAATAATGAGGCATTTGGCTGCCTCTGCGTGGAGTAGAATGTTGTAGAGTCTGCACTAAAAGAGAGAACATATGGTTCTATTAGTAAGAACAGAATTTAGTCCGTTGGATCTGAAGCAGACAAACGTTAAACATGTAAAACTAGAGGAGCACTTGTTTTGAAGACAAATCAGCTGCACAAAAGAATTGGCTTAGCTTTCCAGATCCTCCTACAAGTCCCAGAATAGTTGGTGTGGTTTGCAGTTATACACCACTCTGTCACTGAGCATGTTTCCCTCTCTTTTGCGATGGGGAAAAAACATAATAGTCCTTCTCAGCAACAAGAGAACGAAGAAACTCTCTGCATTTCATGTGGGGAAAATCAGGAGGGCAATGTATGCAGGTATGGCTGATTTCACAGCTACATGCTTCTCCATCGAAGGATAAAGAGGGGGTTTGTCAATGGCCTGGTGTGCCCGTATTCACATTTTCTCTGCAGGCTTTGTGAGGGTGTCTGGCACTTGCCCACAGCCCCACTCTGTTGTGGAAAGCCAGGCATGCGTGAGCTGATGGCTGGAGACAAGCGAGGGAAAAGGGGGGACCTCAGTGAAGACGAGTCAGTTTGGGACAAGGAACACTGTGTCTTTTGTCGAGCAGTGTTAAGAGGGAGCAGAATGCAAAAATGATGGTGGCATTGCATGCCCAGGGTCACTCCGTCACCACCACCCCTGCCTCACTCCCCAAACCTGCAGAAGCACAGCGAGACCATGAAGCAGGGAAATGAAAGCGCTGTGGTGAAATGTAACTCTAGTGCAATTGTGGCACACAAGTCCTGGGGAGGAAAGGAGGAAGGGAGGGATCATGCCGTTGCTGCTATGGAAACCACATGCTCCCCATCACAGGCAGGAGATGTGCCAAAGTCCTGGGCAGCCTGGCTGTTGCTCACATCATGAGCCAATTCACCGCTGCCTCTCGCCCGGTTTCCCTCACCCCCGCCCCACCTCCTAAGACCTCCTTAATGGTTTCAAGGTCCTGTGTGCAGGAATGAAGGGTTATGAATTTGCAACAGTTCAACCAACCTTCCTGGCAGCATATGTTCAGGTCTTTGAGAAATGCCAGAGGCTTTCTAGTTATTATTTGCTGTTTCAAGAATCTGCAGATATTTTTGCTTTTTGTTGAATCATATTGAGGAAAAAAAAGGGACAGAGGGAAGTTGGAAGGATCACCTATGCCTCTTTCTGAGGCTTTTCTTGCTGCTGAGGTTGGATGAGGATGGAGATACTGACTGGAGAATTAATTTTGGAGCAGGGCTCCTGGGTGTGAGTAATCTAGCAGAGGAAAACAGGCTTCCTGCCCCTGTTATTTCTGCTGCATCGTGTCTGAAGGAATGAGAGCTTGGTGCTGCTGGCAGAGGCAAGGGGGAGGGAGGACAGAGGAAGACAAAGGAAAAGGGTGATAAGGGCTGAGCAGGCCTCTCATTAACTTCTCTTGATCTGTGCTTGTGGGTTATGAAAAACGATTTTCTTCAAGCCCTGGATATGGAAATAGCTTGTTTTGTTTTGTTTTTTAAATAGCACTCATGACCATTTCGGTATGCATGTTCATGGCATTTTTCTGTTCATCCATTTTCTTATGCCAGAAGTGCGTCACCGCAGGTAGGAAGAGTTGGTAGGCATATATTTACTGCATTATCCATACACATGCCCTATATTTCAGACACATTTCTTCAACAAGCTAATCTGCACATACAAGTGAAGCAGAGAACACGGCATGAGACAGCAAAGTTATTATGCCAGCATATGATGTTACGAGAAACTAGGAAAACAGATCAGGGAGGTATGTCTACCCTATTTTTTTATTATTCTCTTTGTATCCATAATTAGCTGTTCTTGAAAAGCCTGAGTACAAGTGTTCTGCTAGTCTGACACAGTTCCCTCTGTGAGAAATAGTCCCACTAAACTAAACAGCACTAGTCATGAGTATATCGCTATGAATTGCCATCAAGTATTTACAGTAGCGCACAGGTATACAGAGCTTCTGCATTAGTGTAGTGCTTTGGGTATCAGCAGAGATAACCCATGTATGTCCTTGTGATGACAATATCAACCCTGTTTCCTGCTGCTGAAAGTTTGTGGGGTCACACTGGTAGACCTGCAATGTATATTTAAGGCTTCAACATATTTTAGTCATGGCTAAAAGGAAAACAAAAAGCATCTGAAGACAGAAGGAGTCCCCAGAGAGGGGCTGGAACTGAAAGGAGTTTCACTGCTGTAATGATCAGCATCTTCTGCAAAGACAGGAGCAGGAAGAATGTGAAGCATTTGTCGTATCTGCATCATTCTGTCACAAAAGATTCACACTCCGTTAGAAGTCCGGTTTGGTTACAGCAAAACTCTTGCCTGCCTTACTTCAGTGATTCTTAGCAGCAAGTCAAGAGGAGGTGGGTGCTGGGGTAGCTAACTCAGCAATTGCAGAGTACCTGTTCTTAGCTTCTTGAGATTTTATTCTGCATTAAAAATAAGAAGCTGTTGTTTGCTCCAGGATTACTGAACAGCCTCTGTTCAGTACCTAGAGAGGGCTGACAATTACTCTCCCTCAGTCCTCCCTGGAGCTATTTTCTTTGCTGGCAGGGAGGAAATTGTTCATGTTTCATTTGCTCTACCGTTGTTCCAGCTGCCAGAGCAGGAATGTTTGTCCGCCAGCCTGCATTTGTGGCAGCAGCTCCACTTCAGAGCTGCCATCTGTTAGCGTTATTCCTATTATCATCTGTGTGATCACAGCACCTGGACTGATATCCCTCTGTGCTAGGCACTGCTCCATCATGTCAGCAATGGCAGAGGGGCCACATTGGAGACAGGTAAGGGACCTGAGAGGCTGGAGAGAGGGATCTGTCTGATCTCTATGCAAACTGGGACGAGGGCCTTGAATTGCATCCTCCAGTCCTTGGCCTCTCTTGATCTCTTACTGATATATCTCCTTAAATATCCACTGCAAATACCAGCTGCAGCACAATGCAAGGGTTTGCTAGTCTCCAGTTTACGAAACGAGGCTTCTTATAAACATTCTATTCAGAATCCTTGAATCATCTGACAAGATAAAAAAAGTAAATTAATTTTCGTTCAGTGTCATCCAGTTCTTAGCTGACTGAGAACCTCTGTAGCATGGGGTCCTCATTGTTCCAGAAGGGATTTTTTTCACTGATTCACAGTGTCTCAATTAACTCTTGCAGGCTTTGGATGCTCCAGTCTCAGCATCCACTGATCAGGGATGCTGAGCCGCTGTTTTAGGAAGTGAAACCCAATGCAGCCCTGACTAGCCCTTGACACCTTACGGGACTGTGCTCGCCGAAACCGCTGTCTGGAGATAACACTCGGCATTTCATGCCTCAGCACTTCCCTGTTCCCTTTGTCCGGAGCCTACGAATGGCTGCACCCCTCCAAGCCTGCAGTGCCGGAGCTGCACCACGGAGCGGCACCGTCCGCCCAGCCACGCCGGGACCCTACGGCACCAATACCCACCTCCCCACCGCGGGCTAGCACCTGCATCCCCCCGGGACGGGCACCCACATCCCCCCGAGACAGGTACCCACATTCCTCCGGCAACGGTACCCGCATCCTTCCGGAGCCGGTACCCTCATCCTCCCGAAGGACCAAATTGTGCTGCTCTGAGCGAGGGACAGACGGCTCCGCAACTGGCTTGGAGACATATAGGGGCAAAAAGAGCGTTTCCACTAAATTCAGCCCCAAAAGTCAAGGGGGGCCTGCACACAAGTCGATGGTAGGCCTTGTGTTTGCATTGCCCCTTTTTGCAAAAGGTTAGTAGGTTCATAACTCAAAACATTGCTGTGCTGTCCAGGGCTGCAGCCAAACATGGTACCCATCAGCAAGGAGTTTCTTCATTTACAGTGTTTGGACTTGGTAGGAAGTGTTTTGGTTTGGGGTATTCTCTCTCCCTCATTTTGTTTTTCGTTTTGAAATGAAAATTGTACCTTGAGATGTTCAAAAGATTCGGTATTAAAATGTCTTCAGCAGCACTGTGTTTAGGTTTTGGATTGTTGGGCTGGGTTTTTTATGAAATGGAACTTAGCAGCAAACACTTTTTTACTTTAAAATAATTCGGTGTTTGCTGTTTGCCACACTATCAGTGATATTTCTAGCAAATGGCCTTATACAACAGATCAATGGCTATCTGCCTTATGCAGAGAGGCTGAGAGAGCTAGGACTGTTTAGCTTGGAGAGGAGGAAACTGAGGGAGGGATCTGATCGATGTTTATAAATACCTAAAAGGCAGGTGTCAAGAGGATGGGACCACATTATTCTGGGTGGTGTCCAGTGACAGGACAAGGTGCAGTGGGCACAAACTGAAACATAGGAAGTTCCATGTAAACCTAAAGTAAAACTTTTTCACCTTGAGGGTAACAGAGCACTGAAATAGGGTGCCCAGAGATGTTGCGGAGTTTCCTTTTCTGGAGACATTCAAAACCTGCCTGGATGTTTCTGGGGCATCTGCTGTAGATGATCCTGGGCTGGACTGGATTATCTTCAGAGGTCCCTTCCAGCCCCAATATTCTGTGATTCAGTGATCTAACCCACGCTTATTTTCACTTTCTGAAAATTCTGACTGGTTTTTTTGACCTGGAAACCTGCATATTTAATGACTAACAGTTATGTTTTAAAACTAATTTAATAAGTCTTAGGAAGGATGCAAAAATAAATTGGAAAAAAGAAAAAATATTTCCAGTCCTGTCAAACCAAGATGGGATCTGCACTTTCCATTAGTTCAGTCTCTTCATTTTTTTGACCATGCATCATCTCAATAGTTTGACCAGTTCCTGATTTGAGCACTGTTGTGCCTGATCTAGGTCTACTTGGAGCTATGTAGAAAGTGTCCTAGTCCCTACATTGTGCAGACTACAGGCCCGTGTCTTCCTACCAGAGAAGACTGAGGTGATGAGAATTACTGTAGGGATGCCCCTCCATCTCACTGTGGTCACAATGTGTGAGTGCAGCTTCAGGGCGTGTGAGTCTCCCAGATTTGCCAGCTTCTGTGTAGTTTTTGTTCTGATTTGGTTGGAGGAGCCACTTGCATCTTCCACCTCTCCCAGCTCAGAGCTGCAATTTCTGCCCCAGTTTCTGTGTATGTTTTGGAGAATTCAGTGAGGCATGACATTTTGGAAAGCATATTTGCTCCTGCAGTGTAGCTGGTGCAGTTTTAAACAAAGGACTTCAAGCAAGAGGGAGGAGAGCTTACCAGTTCTTTGGTAACAAAATGGTTTTAGTTTACATACTTTTGAAGAAGATAGTTTTGTGGTTGACAGCCAGAGCTAAAAGAAGCCTGAGGAATGTGTATTTTTGTTGCCAGGTGATATATGACACACAAATAAACACCAGTAATGAATAGCTTTATCACTAAATCAATCATAGAATCACAGAATCTTTGGTTGAAAGAGACCTTTAAGATCATCAAGTCAGAGAGTGACTTAATGTGAGTGTCTTAGAGTGAGGACTCAGAGCTACAGCATCTGAGGAGACTCTCAAGCCCAAAGTTCTATAGAGTACCTAAACCTCTCTGAAGCCGGTAGTTCTATATAATCCATGGGGACCTTGCATGAAGATTAATTACAAAGCTTTGTTTTTGCTGTTTCAGCAAGTTGAAGGTCGACTGCGCCAGTGTGATTCCAACTGTCACAGACTGGATGGGCACGCCACGGGCACATACGGGAGTGCATAACTGCACATCCCTGCTGTATAACACTGACAGTGGTTTCTCTGGCTTATGCATTTTAAGAAAAAAAACAAACAAAAAGCAAATGGACCATGGCCTGCTTTCCCTTTCCCCTACAGACCAGAGTAAATCGCTTGTAGCTCTGACCTTCTTCCCTCAAAGGCCCTTGTCCCAAGACTAGTGGCAGGACAAACAAGGCTTTTCTAAAGAAAAGCAGAGAGTACTTCTGCCAGCTCCATCCTTTCATTGGCTTTGAATCCAGAAGAGCTGCTCCCCAAGAATTGTACTGCCAAACCTAAATGATCTGTCAGCTCCTGTTTGGATACTTTCCCTCTTGGTCTCAGGCATTTTCTTTCACCGTATTTGTAGGACACAGGGAAGGCAGGCAGCTGCCCAGGGGAGTTGATGGCTAGATCTGCAAGATGGCCCCTTCAGCTAAGGCTGAAGATCAGTAGCACACTCTGGCTAATGCCAAGGCTGTGGTGGTGAGGGCTGCATTTGCTTGCACTAACAGGAGAGGCAGCTTTTCTCTGCACAGCCCCACATGCCCCACAGAGCTCTAAGATACAACCACCCCCTACCCTCCTCTTTCTGAGGCAGCAGACCTACCAGATCCTCGCTTGTCAAAAAAGCCAAATGAAACCTTGTCTATCTTTTGAACAGACTTGAGCTTGATGTCCTAGTAGGGACATACTCCCTGTGGTACACAACACTGTCTGAAACACCTTTCACCTGTTGACACCCATGTCCTGCCCTGGCTTTCTGGGTGGAAGGTAAAAGCAGAGGAAGAAAAGTCAAAAAGTCAGGTGAACAACATAGATGCAGCCCCACAACCCTTTATTTAGGAAAACAGCTGGTTTTTTTCCTGTGTAGTCTGAGCAATATGAATGCAAGGACCAAAGTGCTTGCCTTCTGTGGTGCTGGTGTAAAAACAGCAACTGGCTGCCAAAGTTGCATTGGCACAGGGATCCCAGTATAAGTTGGAGTCAGTGTCAGCTGTGTCCACTCCTCATGCTCCAGCTCTCTGCAGGGATCGTGTGGACTCACATCCCACAACTCAGCAGCTTGCTACTAATTACATATTTGTCCCTTCTGCCCACGTATCCTGCAACTGGCTTCCTCACAGCTGAAAATAGAAGGTGAGGGGATGACCTAGCTGGCTGTCTGAAATTACTTGGGAGAGGAAAAGCCTTTTGTGAGAACTGTGGGGTTTTTTAAGGTTTTCTTTGTATTTGTGTTTCTATCATGACTGGAGGGCCCACTTAAGGCTGTATTAGAGGTCATGCCAGCAATTCATAAAGAAGTTAATGTGTTCTAGAGGGCCCTCCCAGGAAGTAATCACAAGCGATACAAATTGATGAGACTATAGTCTGGATGTCTAATGAAGCACACCAAAATGAATGCCTACATTTTGACAGGGGATTTATGTAAAAGAAGTAAAAATTGGTTATCTCTGTTTTCTGTACAGTCATTGTTTCTTTCACATGTCATAACTGAGAAGGCAGTTTGAGAGGGAAGGAAGAGTTCATTTTTAATGCTGTGGCTCAAACTCATCAGTTAATAGTAAAAATGGATTTTCTGTCCTCTCAAGTTTCTGGGTTAGGATTTGCTACTTTCTCAAAAGTCTGGTGCAAGTCGTTAGAGTAACCTGCAACTGCATAATCTTAGGATAATTTGGATTGAAAGTGACCTCACCAGGTCTTCTAGTCCAACACACTGCTTAAAGTAACACCAGCTGCTTCAGGTTGCTCAGAGCTGTGTCCGGGTAAGTTCTCAGTGTCTCAGAAGGTGGAGATACCACAGTTACTCTGGGACACCTACCAATTTTCTACCATGATTTGCCCCCCCCGCCCCCCCCAGCTAACAGACAGAATGCAACATATTGCAGTATGGGTTTTTTTCCTGGTTTTGTGTCGCTATGAAGCAAAAGTATTGTCTGTACCTTCTGCTTAGGTGTTTGCAGTCAACCTCAACAGTCATTTCCCCTCAACAAATCTCAGGCTTTTCTCACATGTCGTGTGCTCCAGCTACTTGACCATCTTCATTGCCCTGTTCTGGGCTCACTCACATGTGTCCAAAACTGGAGACAGTAGTCTAGACATGTTCACACCAGGTTCTGAACGGAGTGTTGTGACCATTGCCCCTGACCTGCTGGCTATGTTGCTGTTGACAGAGCCCAGTATGTGTCTGGCCCTCTTTGCAGAAAGGGCACACTCTTGGCTCATAGTCTACCTGCTCTCCAACACATAAATCCTCCTCTGCAAAGTTGCTTTCTATCCAGCTGATCTCCAATCTATACTGGTGCATGGAGTTACTCTGTCCCAGATGCAGGACATTGCTTTTGCCTTTATGGAAGTTTGTGGTTCTTGTCAGATCATTTCTCTAGCTGTTCTCCTTCCAAAACTGTAGCCCTCCCCTCCAGTTTATCAAGTCCTCTTCCTGATTTGGCATGGTTCGTGAATTTGCTGAGAGTTCACTCCACCCTATCATTCAACCTTCACTGTCCTCTCGACTTGAAGATCAAATAATTCTGATGTCAACCTGCTCAATTTGAATCACTGTGTGATTATGATTGGAGAAAATGGCTGCTAAAAGCAGAGATCTACTTGGAAAAACAAATTAGTTCTGAGTTATTAGCAAGCACAAACTCATGGGACCACTTCGAGTCTTCAAGAGAATACATTTTGCTTTCCTTGGAGTGGAAATGAGAATGATAGTTCTTAAATTGATACAGGATAGGACTCAGTAACAACATACGGTCTTCGTTAAAATTATTTTGTGTTGTAACAGATGCAAAACCACCCCACTGAAAGCAGACCTCGGACAAGTTATCCCAGTGCTGCTGAGGGAGTGAGAAACCTGAATTCAATTTCCTGACTCGCCATAGTGTGAGTCATTTTGTCAAGAAACCTTATCTGTGTACTTTAATAGCTTTGAGAATTTGGACTTGAGTATCTTTGTCTGTAAAATTATGATGTTGGTAATAACACCTCTGTGTTGTGAAGTACTCGGATACCGTGCTACTGGTAATCCTATCAATGTCATAACATAAATTAAATAGAAATGAAATTCCTTCAACTGCAGACCGCTTTATCCCAGTTTAAGTGTAGCCCTTAAGATCAATAGCTGTTTTTTCTCATTTTTAATATAAGATTTCCTTCCTTCTTCCATTAAATACTGCCAGGAGGGTCGCACATTAGAACTAATCTCTTTAACTCTGAGGAAAGCAGGACTTATCCTGCCCCTTCCTGACTTTCTCCACTTTAAGAAAATCTACTCTATCTGCGTATTATAATAATAAAGCTTTTTGATCCATACCATTATCAATATTATATTACTTTACGTCACAGCTCAATGTCCCGACTGTATTTTACTACAGGAGCATAATTCTTTGTTCTGAAAATGAATTTGCAGAATGATAGCCATGATACTGGCTCTAATAGTTGCCTATTAGCCATGACCGTTGCTTGGCTTGTGGACAGGATGGGAAATATGCCAGAGAAATAATTATTCCAAGTAAAGAAGAGCTCCACTGTTTAGAAGAACAATTCCTATTGTAAAACTGTGTTTATTAGTTTTATGCTGCTATAATCACATAATGCAAAAGCAATAGTGTGGGATAGATGGAATAAGGGAGCAGTAGTTTCTTCCTGGGTGTGGTGTCCCTTTCTTTGGCTCTACAATGGGTGATTACTTATAGTTTGTCTCCTTGGAGGGATGTTTTTTTATTAGCTGAGAGAATGTTCTTGATGTGTGGAATCGGTGCAGAGATATTTGACAAAAAATATTAAAGAGCTATTTTTTCCTCATTTGGAGTTTGACTTCAATATTTGTGAAACCAAAGATGTATCTTAAAATGTGGTTTGTGACCAAACTAAGCTCAAACATTGCTTGATTAGACAGCTTGGAAAGTTATTCCTCTTATTACATGGGGGTTCAGAAGCCACTCCCAAAACTAAATCCACTCCTAATATGGGTTTCTATGCTTCTGAGTGAAGCACACTAAGATTAATAAGGCATTATAAAGTCTATTTTTTATTCTCAGTCATTACTTCAGTGAAAACAGATTGCGGTGCTTTGCATGGGGAGGAGCACGAGCTTCAAGAGCTGCTGAGCCATAAGAGATGATAATTGGAGTTTCTGGCTGTGGATAGAGACCACATACACAAATCCTCACTGCAAACAGAGTACAGCCGGGGCTGCAAACACGAACGTCATTCCTCCGTGCTCGTTTTCATTTCTAGCCAGTAAAATAATTCACTATGCCAATACTACACGGGAGGCATAGATGCTAATTTACATTCCTTTGTAGAAGGCTTTAGATGATTATACTTCCCTCACAGCCAATCCTATGCTAATGAGAACTCTCTGATTCCAAAACAGTGCCAGGATTAATGTTTGTGGACTCTGCACCAGGGTAAATGACCTGTGGCATAGCTTTAATTAAGGAAGACAGCCACATAATTAGAATAACAACGGCTTACTATCAATTTCTGCAGCATGTCTCAGCCCCCGGGTGATACGTCATTTGTGTGCACTGCCTGCCTGTGGGTGGACTACTACATGAAAGGCCCAGAAAAGAAAGCTTTGTCATTTCTAAATGGATATTACATAAACTGCACCCTTTGTAGAATCCCTGAAGCAGCAGTTGCATCTTATTGTTGCAAGAAGAGGAACAGAAACCAGCATTGCACAACACAGACCTGTTCCCTGCTCTTCTGGCCTGCATTTTGAGCAGATGTAGTAAAAGATTTGGTAATGTTTTAGCCTAGGAGGTAGCAGCTCTCTAGAGAGAAGTGCCTGTCAAAATATCTGGGTGCCTGGCCCCACTCCCTTCCTCCATACTTTATATGCTTTGTTTTGCAGTTACAGAGCCTACCCTGGGTATTTTAGGCTGAGTTTTCACTTGGCAAGTATAAAATTTCCTGTGTGAACAGGAAGCTGGTGGAAAATTAAGTAATCATTGTCCATTAGTCATTGCAATTTCCAGGCAAAGCTTTATATGAAGGGGATTTGATCTCAGCAGCCT
Source organism: Phoeniculus purpureus (assembly GCA_028565055.1). Classification (NCBI taxonomy): domain Eukaryota; kingdom Metazoa; phylum Chordata; class Aves; order Bucerotiformes; family Phoeniculidae; genus Phoeniculus; species Phoeniculus purpureus. The sequence continues at coordinate 15,100 of JAOXOE010000767.1, read as the reverse complement.
GGTGCTAAAGAAACTGGATGTGGACCCATCTCTGTCAGTGACTGGCTTCCTTTTGTGTGTTTACATGGTACCATAGTTAGATAAGTCCTGGGCGCTGTCTCTAGGCACATCAAGGACAAGAAGGTCATTAGGGACAGTCAGCATGTCTTCACCAAGGGGAAGTCACGCTTGACCAACTTGATAGCCTTTTATGAGGGCATAACCAGGTGGACAGATGATGGCAGAGTGGTGGGTGTGGTCTATCTTGACTTCAGTAAGGCATTTGACAGAGTCTCCCACAGCATCCTCGCAGCCAAACTGAGACAGTGTGGACTGAGTCATTGGGTAGCAAGGTGGATCACGAACTGGCTGCAGGATAGAAGCCAGAGAGTAGTGGTCAATGGGACAGAGTCTAGTTGGAGGCCTGTATCTACTGTAGTCCCCCAAGGGTCAGTGCTGGGACCAGTCCTATTCAATCTGTTCATTAACGACTTTGATGAGGGATTAGGGTGCACTGTCAGCAAGTTTGCTGATGACACAAAGCTGGGGGGAGTGTCGCCGACACCCCAGCAGACTGTGCTGCTGTTCAGCGAGACCTGGACAGGCTGGATTTAATGAACTCTAACAAGGTTAAGTGTAGAGTCTTGCATGTGGGCAAGAACAACCCCAGGTACCAGTATAGGTTGGGGACTGACCTGTTGGAGAGTAGTGTAGAAGAAGGGACCTGGGGGTCCTGGTGGACAGCAGGATAACCATGAGCCAGCAGTGTGCTCTTGTGGCCAAGAGGGCCAACAGCATCCTGGGGTGGATCAGAATGGGGGGTGGTTAGCAGAACGAGAGAGGTTCAGGAGGATGGAGCCGGGCTCTGCTAAGTGTCATCTAGTGATAGGATGAGGGGAATGGGTGTAAGCTGGAGCGTAGGAGGTTCCATATAAATATGAGAAGGAACTTCTTCCCGGTGAGGGTAACAGATCAGTGGAACAGGGTGTTGTGGAGTCTCCTTCTCCAGAGACATTTAAAACCTGCCTGGATATGTTCCTGTGCAGCTTGGTCTAGGTGATCCTTCTGTGGCAGGAGGATTGGACTGGATGATCTTTCGAGGTCCCTTCCAATTCCTGTTGTTCTGTGATTACTGAGGCTGGAGAAAGACCTCTAAGGTCATCAGGTCCAGCTGATGTTCATGCCTGTTCTCAGGTAGTTCAGATCTGTAAACGTCTGTGGTGTTAATAAAAAAGCAACTTCTTGACCAAGTGCTGGATTGATGCCCTGAAATTCACTGCACTCACTTTCCAGAGTCCTATATGTTTACATCCCATTTGGAGCAGTGTTTTAACATTCTATAAAAACTTAATGAAAGTCAGCAGAGCTTTGGGGAACTGTGTGTCAGTGTTTTACTCACTGTCCTGCTCCACCTAACCACTTGTTCCCTATCTAGCTTCATTTTCCCAGACAGCTTTATGCAATGAGAGGGCTGTAGCTATGGGTGCTACCAAAGCAATTCAGATCTTCCTCCGGTCTTTTAGGATGCAGGACTTGCCCTCCCTGCCCTTATCCCCCCATCACACAACCTTACCTATACACTTTAATTTCAGAACCCAAAATTAGAAGTATAGAATGTATTGTGTTGGAAGATACACTCAAAGGCCATCAAGTCCAACTCCTTGCAACAAGCAGGGACATCTCTAACCAGACCAGATTGCCCAGAGCCCCATCCAGCCTGACCTTTACTGTCTCCGCCGATGGGGCCTCCCACACCTCTCTAGGTAGCCTGTTCAGGGATCCCCTGGCCTCAGATTAAAGACCTTTTTCCTAATATCCAGCCTAAATCTACTTTACTACTACTTTAATCTAATTTAACATTCCTGCGAGGAAAGCCTTATTTCCAGGCTGTTTGCTGGAGGAGCACAGCTCTTCAGGCAGGTGCAGCTGCTTCTGCACTTGTTTTCCTTCTCCTGCAGAGGAGAGCAGGAGTTCAGCAGTACCTGGCTCAGACAAGGCTCTGTTGAGGGAAGCCAAGCCCGTGACATTAAGTGAATCCAGTGGCTGTTGCCAGGGTATCAGGTTTGACAGCCTTTGCCCGCACTCAGTGCTCAGTCACTTGTTACCATCGCTTTAGCTGAGGTATTTTATTTTTCCAGAATAGACGATGATAAAGGAGCAATTTCTGCAGAGTGAAGCTGGATCTCTCGGGGAATCTTTCAGCGCTTCTCCTGGTCTGAGAATAATTGGCAAATACAAGGTTCCAGGGCTATCAGTCTACTGTCTTTTATTAGCAGGACAGTCACCTTACAAATAAAATGGAAGTAGAATCTAATGCAGGGGAAGCTGTGGCAATAATGAAGTATTTTATTTTACATTAATGCTCTCTTCTGAAGGGAAGAAGACAACTTTTATTCTATTTCCTATACGACTCGATGAAAATAACTTTTAAGGAACCAGGGAGAAGAGCAGTGTGCTGCTTCTGCTTTTGGATTTTCTGTTGGAGGGAGCAGCTCCTGACCCCCTGGTGAAGCTTTCAGAATTTCTCTGTTTGCACAGTAATCTGCCTTTTCCCAGCTCTGCTTTTCTCATCCATCTCCTAACGCTGATACTACACAGCCCTCCCCTCAGTGCTATCATTTGCAGGAGTAGTTCTGGTTTGTTTGTGTTACTGTTAGTTGTGATAACATGTTTTCTCATTTCCAAGGAAAGTAATTTGGATGGTACTATGGAATAAAAATAATTATGAGACCTTGCAAAAGAAAGATAAACTATGAGGAGATGTGAATGTTCGCAGCACCTGTTTGTATTGTCAACAGTTTACCAACGCTCACAAATTGCTGTTAAAATGTTAATAGTTGTTTTGTGGAGAAGGCAAGTGAGTATGTTGGTCTTGACGTATCATGGATTTCATCCAAATAACCTGATACAGATTAATTAGGAGAGATGTCGCAAAGCTGCTTAAAATTGTTTGTGTTTCCGTGATGCAGGTTAATAAAACTAGATTTATTTTTCTTTATCATTACAGTTTGTAGAATTTTGTTTGGATTTTTGATAGCTTTCTGTGCTTTGATTTCACCATGGAATTTGTATGGAAAAGTACAAGTGTTCTTGGTGCTGGGTCAGAACTGGAGCTCAGCTGGGTTTGTCTTATTTTAAGGCTCTGAGGATGCTGTGCAAGCGCTGGTGCTCTGGTGCAGCAGTAGTGGTGTGCAGAAGATTGTGCTACTAAAACATCCTACATCTCCAATCCTCAGCATTTGCGTGCCGCTGCCTGAGCACTTCTGCAAACAGGCTGCCTGTGCAAAGACAGTTTGAGTCCTCTTCCTTCTTGTCTTCTCATCCTCCCCTCAGTTCCATATATTTTGTCAGTTATCACCACAGCAGGTGCCTTACGTCAGATAGAGGCCCCCAAAAATGTGAACAGAGTAGTAAATAATTTAACAATTGATTTAAAAAGCAGACGTGGGAAAGAAAAATGTTCCTCTCTATGGTATCAGCGGGCAACCACTAAATCATCAGCCTACACAACTGCACAGTAAAGCTGTCAGTGAGGGGATGTGAAGGTAAACAAAGCTAAGCAGTGTGCCATGGCTGGCAGCTGGAAGGTGGCAGAGAAGGGTCAGAGATAGCCAGGGGCATCAGCAGGTCATGGGCAGCATAGGAATGGCTGTGCCCAGCACAGCTGTGGCCCCCAACAGGGCTCCCAGCACTGATGAGAGCTGGGGACAGGATGACAACCCAGCACTTAGAAAGAAAAAAACTGCTTCCCAGCTCACAAAGAATTGTTTTGCCTGCACAGATGAGGAGCCCCAGAGGCTCAAGCAGGGAGGATCTGATCCGTGTTGGAGTGAGCAAAGACACAAGCTTTCCTCTCAGGACTGAGCTCAGAGTTTAGAAACTTTAATTAAAACTCTAAATCATGCAGAAGCTGATGAAAAGGTAGTGAGGGAGCAATCTGGAGTTAAGGCTAACAAGGTTTAACCCCAGATTTCATATTTTGCTCCAGTTATCAGTCAGACCCAGTCCTACTTGTTTAACAGGGCCGATGGTGTTTGGTCCCTCCACATGCTGAGTTCAGTTGCTTCTTGGCTCTTAGCAACCTGCAGTCGTCTCTTCTTTGGTGTAAACCATTTTTCCTTTCAAGTGCTGAGGATTTATTGCCATCTATCTAAAGCTGCCACTGAAAACACTGTGCACCAGCTCCTGCAGTTTTCATGTGGTTCTGTTGCATTTTTCCATGAGGAATTAAGTTTGTGGTCCCTGTTCTGGATGCAGCTGTGGAACGTTAGTTAGACAGCACAGCTCTTGGCTCCTGGAGGTAGCATCATGTCTAAGTCTAGCATGTATGTGGTACTTTGTTGGTCATAGTTGGTCACAGAGCACAGAACTTGTGCTATGGAGGCTGCCTAAGCACAAAAGGCAATGCCGCAGGGCACGTTTTTCCTCCAGCTCGCTTTGAGGGCTGTTACTGCAATCAGTAGAAACCATAAAACATGCAACAAGTGGCTGTGGAGCACTGCAGCTATTTAGGGATACTTTTATTTTGATATTTCCTTTAATGAAACCTTAATATCCTTGCCATTGAATGTACATGAAAGGTCTAGTGAACAGCCTAGAAAATGATACTGCTAATTAAGAGATTCTTTAAGGACTGGGTGCAGCTACAGATAAAATATGTGTGTTATGGCTCATTCTGCAGGATTTATTCCCATAATTATGGCCATCCACGCCTGCACAGCTGTTCTCAAAAGTAAAGGCTGTATTTGTAGGTCAGATTTTCAAGGCTCCTTCTAATATTTTAAGGATTGTTAAGTTGCACATGTTCAGGTGGGAAGGGAAGTTTATTTAATACATTTTGCTGAATAAATTATATAAAACATTGCTGTGATCTGTGGTTAACTAGGTTATATCTGAGGCTTTGCTGGAGTGGAATTGTCAAGAAAAATAGTACAGACTTGATTCATGACTGCAGTATTTCTTTGTCACACTGATAGAGCTGCATCGAAAACAATTGGCTTACACAGAAAGAGATGCAGGGACGAATTTCATTGGGTATCTTGAAATTGGTGCCGGTTTTGGTATTTGCTGCACCTTAAGAAAAATCAGAAAGCAAATTCCATGAAATCACACTATGAAAAGAAATGTTTTCTTGCACTGGACAGTGAAACAGATCTGAAGCATTTATGTGTTCAGGATTTTCTCAAAAGCATGGCTTTTTTTCTTGCCCTGTATTTAAAAATTGATAACCAAAGGGAAAAGACTACTGAGTTATAAACCCAGGTTTTTTCTTGTAATTGTGTCATCCTCTGGGAAAACGTAATTGAACCCAAGGTTTGCATTTGCAAATGACCTTGACTAAATTTTTTTCCATTCAAGGAATTCATTTCATGTTTTAGACTGTCTAGAATTGCTTCACGGCCTGTGGAGCTTCCACTGAGGACCTTGTATTTGGTAAAGCCAGAAAGTCTTTGTGCATCTTACAAGATGATTTTACTCTCTGTCTACAAAGAAGGTCCGTATGAGACAGCAGTTCAGAGTAAGGCAGAATGACCTTAGGAGTCTTGTTCTCACCTACAGCTTGAAGAACCGGCTTGTAAACTCTCTGAGAGTACCTGGCTTTCCAGTCTTCTGGAACCAGTAGCCCTTTTTCTGGCCCCAGCTTTGGGAATAATCTTTGCTGTGTTGCTTTCTGTGTACAGAGACTGGTCTGTGTCACAAGGATGACATTGCTCGGTTGTGCATCCTGCATCTCCCAAGCACTGCAGAAGTCCTCCAAGGGCAGAGATGGCTGTAGCATGCGGGCATAGGGATGCAATTCCCTGACTCACACTGCCGTGCTATATTGGTTATGGCAAGGATTAATAATGTATTTCTTTCTGTCAGCCCCCTTTGCTCCCTCGTCTCTTCTCCCTCTCCAAAGAGAAGCTGCAGGCTCAGGATTTGTCCGTGATTCACATTTTTAAACTTTGGTGGATGTTTCTGAGTGCAAGAGCAGGGAAAAGAACAAGAGAATGATGGCTTACCTTGAAGTGCCTGGAGATGAAAATCCTCAGTCTTAATTTCTCACCTCTAAGCTACTACTCATTTTCTTCCTGAGTAAATACTTTCCCTGAAGCGTTAGTGACAAGAGCAGTTGTCTGCGTGGCTGTCCCCTCGTAGGCATGTCTTGAGTTTGATCCCAGCGGTGCTCACCCAGATTTGCGTCATGTGCTGAGTGAGTGGAACATAAAGCACTTTGGAGAGTGGATGTTCATTACAGATTTGAAGTACAAACACAAGTTGATTGGAATATATGTTGCTCTTTCTAGCAAGTTCTTTATAGTTTATTCTTTAGGGATCCTTCAAAAGGCAGAAGCCACTGGCTTATGATGGCTATTCAGGTAACCTGGCTGACTGTGTCTGGCAGCACCCTTCCTCACGTTCCCCTTTTCTCCCTCTCCAAGCTGTGTCTTCATCTGAGTGTGCTCCGGCAGGACAACAGAAGAGGGTGAAGAAGATAAAATTATTTTCTCTCTAAGAATACCAATGCCCAGGGTGGGTAGTAACTCATATGTTAGCTGTCTGCTATATCGCTGCTCCAGGCAGGCTGTGTATGTAGTGCAAGAAATGACTGGTTCCCTGCCCAGCGAGTGAGTGCAGGTGCCAGGCTGGGTCCCCACCCACCTCTGTTCAGGTCTTGTGCAGAAGCTGAGCTGCCATGCCTCTGGCTGAGGCTCTAGCGTAGTAGCCATCTCGGTGTATGTGCCGGGGGATTTGAAGCTTGTACCTGTCAGTCAGGCCTATTCTAAAAGGACCATGGGTGTGGACAACAGCTAGGCAGGGAATTCAGTCTTTTGCCTCTGTGTGCTAGAAGAAGAATTACATGACATTAGGAGTGGAGAAACGTTAGTGGTTTCCTGGCTGGCAGATCCAAGTCATGTTGGCAGTGTAGAATCTGTGGGAGACTCATCTCAGTGTAACTGTGTGTGTCCCTCAACATCAAGGTATCTCTCTGTTGTTGTTTTTTTTAATTTATTTTGTCTTTTTTGGATATTTACATTTCCACTACTTCATAAAAGCAGAGTTCTAAACAACACACCTTGGTCAAAATCTAGTATCTGTTTAGTCTGACTGTTAGCCTCCGTCTCCCTGCGGGACTGAACAGATGCAGTCTACGTGTATATATCAGCATCGTCTGGGATGTTTAAGGTTACTGAATATGACTAAGCAATGGGCATTATTAAAAGTGTTACTTGAAGAGAAGGGTGTTAGAACCATACTGTTGGATTTATCCTTTAGAGCAGCCCATGTTTAATGACTGCACTGGAATTTCATAAAGCATAGATGCTTTAAAATGAAAGTCAGCAATCAAGTAAGTGCTTCCTTTTTAACCTGAAAAAATATACATGATTTAAAAATAAAATTTAGAAAAAAGAGAGGCATTTCCCATTATGACCAGTGCTATTGTAAGAACTGGGCTGTACGCCACGCAGTTCCTTCCTTGCCAAAATGGGGCATAACCAAGTTGGTTGAGCAGGCTTTTCATGAGTGTCAGCCCTTACACTGAAAGCTCCTATCCTGTCACCTGTTTTTAAATGCTTCAAATTTAGGAAGGCTGCTGCAGATGGCATCAGTAGTTTTACTGATCTGAGGCCTTGGGCGAATTCATCGGAATTGCTTTGAAACGGCATATTCAAAATTCAATAAAATAAGAGGGTCTGATGGTGCAGCTGCAGTGTATCCCCTCCAGCTGGGTAAGCTGGGATGTTTCAAGGCCCTGGACTAGCAAAGCCTGGGTGTGCTGTACAGATTATATAGATAGCTGCCAGGGAAGAGGTTTTGGCAGGCTGGGTGCAGCAGTCTCCCCTGCCAGCAGACTTGGGAGCAACAGTGGCTTTCATGCTACATGGCTTCTCTTGTTGGCTCTCCTAGACACAAATTTGTTGGTGCAATAGTGGCAACAGGCCAGGGGGAGGGGATTGCCTCAAGGGTAAAGAGACGGACTGTAGGAAAAACAATAAAATCAAAACGCTCCAGTTGTTTTGAAAGTGATTGGCTATCGCGGATACCTTGGTATGGATCCAAAATTATCCGCTTCGTGGGCAGGTTTCATTTAATTGCATTCAGAAATCATATTTGCCCTTGGGCAAATACCCTTGCTTTTATGCAGACGAGGCAAGTCACGTGCGCCAAAATAGAATTCACATGGTGCTTTAGTCAAAACGCTCATGTCAGTCATCATACCTTCTATGCGTATCCAGTCTCTGGGTTCTCGATGCCCATTTAAATATGCACAAGTGCTGCTTATTATTACTTGTCTGTACAGCACCGAGATATCGATGGATGTATATATAGGCCATGGCATGCTTTGCAGTATAGACCCCTCTCTGCACACATATCCAGGCCTTACAAATGTAAATTAAAGTCACAAGGCATAAAATATTTTGGTTGTCGGGTTCTAGCATTCTGAGCTTTCTGCCGTTCAAGTGTGGCAGTAATTCCCTGATGCACCTCATGTCCATGCTTTCCAAATAACTCCTGCAGCAGCAGTTCAAGGCTTATCTTTGTAGTGTTGTAGTGCCGCTACCCTCGTGAGCATCACAGTCCTGGCACGACCAGCACAGTGCCTAAAGGTGAGATAATCAGAGAATACATGCGGGGACTTTATTTGAGCACCGTATCGTTGGACTGCACAGTATGTCCCCAGTTACTGAAAGGGCTACCATGAAATTTAATTTAGAATTTTACAGACACATTTTGAATTGGAAATCTCTGTAATAACTTTCCCTTTGCTCAGCCTTTTAACTGTGAAATTCAATTGGGGAGTTTTGAAGCAGCAGGTAGTGTCGCAGCACTCTAGAGGGATTTTGCCAGAATTCAGCTAAAGTGCTTGCAAGTGTCATTTCCATATTTAACTAATTTCAGTTTTTAATTAGCTCCGTGTGAAAAATGAGAGTTCACGCTGAGCTAAGCTGTCAGCATAGAGTCGTGTTTCCTTTCTAGCCTCTCAGGACAATTACTGCAGCATCCTCTGGTTTTTTCAATGAGAGTGCTTAGCCACTGCTTGCTCAGGACCTCCTGTCGTTCCCTGCCAGGAGCCAGGCACTGTGTTGTGTCTGCCTTGCTAAAAGAGAGAACAGAAGTTCTGAAAATATTTCAAATACAAAATTGCTTTAGTAAAGGTTCAAAGAACTTCACAGCTCTGACTCAGAAATATCCGTGGAAGGCAGTGCATTGCCTTCTCAGACCTCACTGGTGCTCTGCAGCGTCCGATCATTTCAGCTTCATTTTATGGCACTGGGTCCTGGCGCTTTGCAGAAAGCACAGGCTGACAGCAGATTGTTTCCTGGTGCTTTCTGCAACCTGAGTGCTGACATAGCACACAGCCTGCTCCATCCCAAAGGCCTATGGCCCTCTCTAGAAGACAACTGCTTTTGCATAAAATTCCATGATGTACGGTTATTTTGTAGGGGGTTTTGTGTTTGTCAATCAATCAGGTGCTTAGGTGTTCAAGTATTTAGGCTTGTTGTTGTTGTGAGTATGGTTGGATTCAGTGATCTGGGAGGTCCTTTCCAACCATGATTATTCTGTGATTCTGTGGTTCTGTAATACAGAGGGATGGAGATTGTTAATCTCTATAGGGATGGCGATTTGTTAATCCCACATCTGAACTGAAAATTTACCTGAAAGGACTTAAATGCAAATACTAAAATATTTTTCAAGAATGAAGTGAGAGCTGCAGTTCATGTAAACTCTGCAAAACCATGGGATGTGAACAGCTTTATAAAATAATGTTATGAACTGATAGCAATCCTGACGTAGGTTTACGTGACAGTTATGTAGTACTGTTGTTGTTTTCTGAGAGAATGCAGTCGTTAAATTGTCCAGACCACATTTGGATGGAACAAAATGGTGAACTAACTCAGTAGGTGTTATCACAGGGTTGCTTTTTTAACCTGTCCCAGAAGGTCAGCTTTGTAAAGATTCATTAATACGTTTGGTAGTGTCTTCGTTATCACTTTAGTTCATCTCCTAGCAAAAATGAAGGTTGTATGCATTTTCCTTCTCAGTATTTAGTATGGACAGCCACTTCCAACAGACTGAAGCAGATTTTCTCTATTAGACTGTAAAATCAAAGGCATCTTTTTCAAATTGAAATAGATGGGGGGAAATCACAGGTGGAGCCCTTCCGTAGTGCTTAAATGTTAGTGAAGTTGTGAAAGAAGAAGGTAAATACATTGTAGAAACTTGTCAGGTACAGTGACACCAAGGAGTTTCTAGTCATTTTTCTTTTGTCTAGCAGCAGCTTTGATACCGGCTTCTGAGATGAAGCAAACTCTTGCAAGGAAAAAAAGAAAGAGCCAGAAGAAATTTCACAGGGAAGAGTGAGGCTGAAATACTTGATGGATTTTCAATATAGTTTGGGGTTTGTGGCATTTGAGGTTTTTTTTAAATATAATATTGACCGTTTTATCCATCAAACTGAAAAAACATGTTGTCCCAGTTTGATTAGTGGCCAACTGGGTGTTACAGGCATGATGAAGCAAAACTTCAGCTACCATAGACTGGGTTTTGCCCCTTGTAGTGCAGGTTGTCTTCGCTTTGAAGGATAATTCCTGGTGATTTTACTGTTTTTATTAAGTGATATTGTTATATTTATTGTGTTAATCATTTCACGTAATTCAGTTATGCTTTACGTCGTGTATGTAAATGAGGTCAAAGGGTTTGGAGGGTCCATCTCCCTACCGAGGCAGGGCTGCCTGGAGCACACTGCACAGGGCTGCATCCAGGAGGAGTTTGCGTATCTCCAGAGCAGGAGACTCCACAATCTCTCTGGGCAGCCTGTGCCAGGGCTTTGGGAGTAACACTGCGAAGAAGTTTTTCCTCATTTCTAAATGAAACTTCCTGTGTTCCCATGCTCCTTGTCCTGTCACTGTGCACCACTGCGAAGAGTCTGGCACAAATCTGCTGATGCACATGCTGATACACTAACCCTGCAATTTCAGCTGTTGACTGTGGAGGTTTTGTGGGTTGCATTTTTGTTGCCTGTTGATATTCACACTCTCAAATACTTAACATAAATAGATGAGTTCTGAAGTGACGCTCTCTCCACTGAAGTCAGTGACAAATTTGACCTTGCTTACAGTGGGTCTTAATTTGAAGCAACTCTGAACCAAAGTGATGATGAGCACACTGACCTCAGAAATGGGAACCAGACCAGATAGCCCAGAAGTCCAGACCAGATAGCTCCAGGGATGGGGCCTCCAGCACTTCTCTAGACCACCTGTTCCAAGAATCCACCACTCTCAGATTCAAGAACTTTTTCCTGATGTCCAGCCTAAATCTGCCCTTTTCCAGCTTCAAACCATGACCCCTCATCCTATCATTCCCTGCCCTTGTGAACAGCCTTCCCCAGCCTTCTGACAGACCCTTTCAGGTACTGGAAGGTCACTATAAGATCCCCTTGGAGTCTTCTCTTCTGGCTGAACAACTCCAACTCTCTTAGCCTGTCCTTGTAAGAGAGGAGCATTTTCATGGCCTCCTCTGGATTTGCTCCAACAGCTCCTTGTCCTTCTTGTGTTGGGAGTTCCAGAGCAGGTCTCACCAAGGCAGAGGATAATTGCATTATATAATTAGTTATACACTATAATTATAGTTTATAATAAATACATATGTGTGTGTGTATATATATATAATATTTAGAGTTCCTTAGATGATCAGAACTGTGTAGATACACAAATTGAGTAGAAGTCTCTTCCATTACACAAGGTGCACTCTGATTGAACTGGACTTACATAGACCAGTGTGCTGTCATGGTGTTTCTTGGGGTTTAAGATGCATCTACAGATTTTTCTTTATTCCTATATTGGCTGACAAAGTTGCATAACAGGATGTTTTGGTGATTCGACTGATAATCTTTAGGTACATGTGTTGTAAGATGTATGTTGTTGCAGTCTAAAAATTTGCAGCTCTGGTGCTTCAAAATAAATCCTGGCACCATGCAGACCCTCCTTTGATTGCTCTTTTTTGTAATGCAGTTCTGTATTGGTGTGATCACACTGGAATCATGTCCTCACTTGCAGCCAGCACTTCCTTCCCTGCTAGGATTGTAGATGGAGGATGCAAAGGCATGGGCACAGCAGGGCAAGCTTGCAGCCTCTGCTTTCTTAGAAAAATTGCTTGGAAACCTACCAAGAATAAGACAGGTATAAGATAAAAGTAGAATATATGCCAGTGATAGTAAAGCCATGATTGGAAATGCTGAAGAGAGATTGTGTTAGCATAATGTGGAAAAAATTCTCAACGACATAGCTGGAGCCCAACCCAATAGTTGTTTATTTTTTTACAAAGCTACCATTAAAAAAAGAAACAGTCTTGGGCTGCATCAAAAGTAGTGTGACCAGCGGGTAGAGGGAGGTGATTCACCCCCTCTGCTCTGGTGAGGCCCCACCTGGAGTCCTTCTTCCGGTTCTGGAGCCCACAGTACAAAAAGGACATGGATCTGCTGGAGCAGGTCCGAAGGAGACCATAAGGATGGTCTCTGCTATGAAGACAGCTGAGAGAGCTGGGGTCATTCAGCCTAGAGAAGAGAAGGCTCGAGAATGACCTGATTGCAGACTTCCAGTACATAAAGAGTACAAAAAGAGGCTACAGGAAAGCTGGAGAAGAGCTTTTTACAAGGGCATGTAGTGATAGGACAGGGGGTAATGGCCTGAAACTGAAAGAGGGTGAGGGGGATTGGACTAGATGATCTTTCGAGGTCCCTTCTAATCCCTAATGATTCTATGATTCTAAGTTCTTCACCATGAGGGTGCTGAGGCACTGGAACAGGTTTGCCCAAGGAGGTTGTGGATGCCCCATCCCTGGAAGTGTTCAAAGTCACATTGGATGGGGCATTGAGCAACCTGGTCTGGTGGAAGAGAGGTGTCCCTGCCCACAGCAGGAGGGTTGGATCTAGATGATATTCAAGGTTTCTTCCAGAAGAAACCATTCTGTAGTGCTGTAACTGTGAGTTACAAGCTGTAAATGATTGTGTAAGATATTTATCAAATGAAATCTGTTTATTTTCACATAAATTTCTATTCTGGATTAGTGGAAACATTTTAATTCATGGTTAATAGGGCCAGCTTTGCAAGGCAGAGAGGTTGGTCTAAATCTGCCCAGATGCCAAATACAGTCTGTGCTTTTATCTGTGTGCCACAACACGATTTAGGCTCTGTTTATCTGTACCTTTGGAAGCACAGCATGGAAGAAGGATCGACAGTTTACAGTGTCGAAAATCAGTGAGAAGCTTAAGGAGAATAAATATTTACTGTTATCTTTGGCTCTATTTCCTCTTTGTAATGAACTTTTAACTCCAATAATTTCTTTTGTATAGAGATTAAAACCTTAAATTTTATCATTCATGCAGGGTTTGGCAGGTGGGTGATTAAACTGTCCTGTATAATTTCTATTAAGGGAAGTCTATACGATGTGATTAGAAATTAGACTTTTTTGCACTGTGGACAGTTTTGTCCACCCATAACCACGCAGTTCCACTTCCTTAAGTGTATGCAAGGGACTAATAAAGGTTAAAACTATTTTCCTATCCATGTGGCTAACAATCAGAGGTTGAGTCAAGCTCTGGATGCTTTGAAACAGATTACGAAGATGTTCAAGAAGTTTGTAGAGATGAGAGCAGTCACGGTTTTGGAAGATGAATATCATTGAATGAGTGTTTGAAATGACAACTCTTAGGTTGCAATCAGCATTAAAAGTAATGCAGTCATTCTATTTTTGCTAAGGTCAGGCGTTAGTGATGTAAGAGTGCATTTATATTCCTTGAAACACCAGTTTCAGGTCTCAACTAAATTCTTCTTCCCTTGAAAATAGAGATGAGCTGGCTTCATGCTGCCATGGCTTTGTTTGTGGTAGTGGCATGTTTTAGGTGTGAAATTAAAACTGGATTCAATTTGATTTATGTTAACATTACATGCTCACAATTGCTCAAAAAAAAAAGAAAGAGATTTTCCATTGTGTTTTAGTCAAGAGCATCCCTTTCTGCTATTCTAAACCAATTTCACAAGCAGCAGTGTTTTGGCAAGGCTGGTAACCTGGGTATTGTGTAATGTCCAGGCTGAAAGGTGCCTTTTTAGGTAAATAAAAACATAATCACTTTTCTTGTTAGTTGCAGCCATCCAGCTCAGATGCCAGACCAAAAAGATTGCAGCCTTGACTCTTAAAATTGCCGTAAGAAGTGAGTTCATTTTATACATCTCAGGAACTGATTAATCTTGTGCCAGTTTTCTGTGCTCTGTACAATCTAGGGCCTGTCATGAGAATAAATGAGCAGTGCTCTGTATTCTGCTTCTCTTTTAAGGTCTTTGTTGTAAGATTCCAGATTCCAAAGGTAGCGTGCAATGCTGCTACCCTTATGGTGAGGAAAAGATTGCTCAAAGTGGCATCAAATGAAAACATTTCAGTAAAAAGGACTGAAACAGGACAAGACAATAATCTAACCCAGGGATTCATTCTCATTCCCAGTCAAAATGGTGACTGGGGAACTAACAACCAGCCAGGGTAAAACCCTTGTTCCTGCAGGCTGAAGCCTTATCCTTGGAATTGGGAGCCAATTCTTCACATCCTACATTTTTCCCCATCCTCAAAGTAACTGCAAGTGTGTGTAAGCTTTTCAAATATTTTTGGAAGTGCAAAGACTGGAGCTGGACATAGAGGAATGAACTTTCAAAGCATTGCATGGCAGATAAGCACACAAATCACATTACTGCTAATGGGATTTGTGGGTATATCTTCCATGCTGTGCTTTGAAAATTCATACCATTCTGTTTATTGATGTGTGTGGGGAAAGAAGTCAGTCAGATTGCAGGGGAGGGGTGTGACCACTTGAAAAAACCAACACCTTTTTTTGGTTCCTCCTACTTCTTCCAGATGAACACAGTGATCCATCTTATAGTCCTCTTTCCACCTCCCTTTTCATCTGTAATGACATGTATTCAAGAGAAAGCAATTAACTCCTAGCAGAAGTTTTGCTGCTGGTTGTAACAATAGACTTATTCATAGCTCCTGTACTAGTATTTATAGAATCACAGAATCATAGAATCATTAGGGACTGGAAGGGACCTCAAAAGATCATCTAGTCCAATCCCCCTGCCACAGCAGG
>JAOXOE010000765.1:16262128-16295031 GCA_028565055.1 Phoeniculus purpureus | reverse complement strand
CAGTTACAAGCGGTGTCCCTCAGGGCTCAGTCTTGGGACCTGCCTTGTTTAATATCTTTATCAATGACCTGGATGAGAGGATTGAGTGCACCTTCAGTAAATTTGCGGATGACACAAAATTATGCACAAGTGTCAGCCAAGGAGAAGGAGCAGAGCCAGGTGAAGGCACTGAAGAGTACCTGTAAAATTTATTACCTTTTCAAGTGGTGACAACGGTGGTGGGAGTTGCACAGCTCAGCCTGACGGGCCTAATGGAGCAGTGTCAGATGAATGGGGGAAGGCTGGAGGCATCAGGAGAGCATCAGTTTCCTTCAGAGGGTGTCTCAGTGGTCTGAAGCTGAGCAGTCTAAATGCTCCATCTCCAACCCTACCCAGTAACTGTGGGGATATTACTACAGGTCTCTGTGTCACGCCTAAAAATTGAGTTCAGATTTGCCAAAAAGCCTCTAATTTTATGTGGCATGGCATCATAATGGTTGGAAATAATGCTTGTGTCTGTGATTCTGTGATTCTTGTTCACTTTCCTTCATCAACATTTTGGAGCAGTGCATGTGTAAATGAACACTACGCTTCCGAGGCCGCGCCACTTCTTTTTGTGCTTGGCTCACTTGGTTTGCTGTGCATCTCCATTCCCATCCTTCACAGAGGGTTCTGACATCCAGCCGTGCCTCTTTCTGACCCCTCCAGTTTTTCTGCTTCCCTCCAAGTCACGTTGTTTTGGTAGCTCTTTGCCTGCTGGGTCAGTTGCTGCTTACAAAAATAACTGTGGCTGCTCCTGTTTGTACTTGGTTTCACATCACCACAGGGAAGGGCAGGCTGGGGTTCTCCCAAGGGCAACAAACCCTGTTAGCACACAGGGCCCATGGCTGCTGTGCCCACAGAGCCTCTCTGACCTCTGGCTGGGAGAACATAAGCAGAGAGGGTGGCTCAGCTCTGCATTTCCTGAGCTCACTGATCAGTCTCACCAGCAAACCTGCCTTTGCAGGGGACCAGAATTACAGGGCTGATCTCTGGACAGGGAATGTCCCAGCCAACATGGATGAGGTGGATCAGAACGTTTGCTTAGGGATCTTGTAAAACCCCACTCCCTCCTAGCAGTTAGAGAGTGTTTTGTGTTATTTTCTTCTTTCTTCACTTAATCTTTTGTGTGATTTGGAGGTTTTGTTCTCAGCTTAAAGCTTTCTGTTTCATTATACAGCTGTTAGCAGTTTGTGTTGCTTGTGAGTGGGTTAAAACCCGACTACCCACAGCACCCCAAGAAGAGAGAAGCCAAACTGCAGGGGACCGAGTAGGAATAGAGAGGAGCTCAGGTGGTTTCTGCAGATCCCCGTGCCCCAGTCAGCTGGTGATGTTCAGTCTAAGGAGGGCTGCGTTTGTGCTACATGTCCTGTAACACTTCTCCCTGCCAAAATATGCCCCCTCCAATAGGTGCCTATTATCTTCAGTCAACCCAGAATTACCTCAGAGATGGTCGGTGAGCCCTCTCTCAAAACTTAAGGGACATTTTCCCATCAGCACCTTTGATACTTTCGATGTGAACTGTGCAGCTCGCAGCCGGGGCAGCTGTGAGTCAACGTAGGAGACACTGGGGAGTGGGGAAGTGTCTTCCCACCCAAGTGTTTTGCTCAGGAATTGCTTTGCACAGGTGTTTTGTTACCTGCAAAGCATGTATTTTCCTGCAACTGGTCCTTTTACTATGAAAAATGAATTGCAAGAATATTCTGTGCTTTCTGCCTCATTTTTCTTTCCCTTGTTTTGTTTTTCCTGGGACTCTCCGGACCTTACTGAAATTACCAGATGGTGCTGGTATACGTGGGAAATTAGGGTTTGTGACCAAAAGAGGAGTAACAAACAAATGCCTGAATGTATGACTTTGATTTTCATCTTGTGACCGTGTATCAAAAATAAGTAGTGCCTCCATTTCCTCAGTTATATGAGGGTTTTTTTAGTATTGATTGTGCGCTCCTGGGCTCTCAGTGCACTCTTTGATTTTGAACTATTCACCAGAAAAAAGGCAGGCTGTTAGTGTGGAGGGTTTGACAGCAAGAGTTTCATACATCTGTGGCTGTGCCTGCAAACTGTCTGCTGGATATAGTGCCTGAGAGACGCACAAGCAGCTGAGCTGCTCAGCACATGGCTAACATAAAATTAATGGCATTATTTGTGAAAGCAAATTCCTGCTGCAGCGCAGTTACGGACAGTCAATGTTCACATTCATCGCTTTTGACAGCCTGATATAAGGTAATTTAATTTAAACACCCAGATGAGAGAGAAGCAAGAGGCTTTTATTTAAAAAAAAGAAAGACAGAAAAAAGCCTACTCTTTTTATATGTAAAATGCCTTATTGAAGGAATAGATTAGTAGACATACAGCGCAATCGATTTGCGAGAGCCCATGGGTTTCAGTGGAGAGTTCTGTTATCAAAGATCAATAGGGAACAGTACAACATGAGTGCTTTTGCCAGTTAGGTATTCAAGCAAATGCTTGACTTTAATTCCTCCTCAGACTTTGGTCTAGGGCCGGTAGGGATGGGGAGGGCACTTGACTGTGTTTCAGGGAGCAAGCTGGCTGCCTGTTTATGTCCTTTGCCTTTATTTCATTAGGCAAATCCTGTCTAAGAGAATTACAAACACAGCTCCTCTTTCCTAAGTTGCCATGGCTGCATGAGGCAGCGATGTCCTTGCACTGGCAAGGCTAGTGGCCAGAATACAAAGTTTTTCTAAATATTTGCTTCCTTGCTAATTGTGTGACTGGTTTTGAGGTTCTTCTTGTGTGATGAAAGCATTTTGTTCATTTCCACCCTCCAGGCTGCATGTGACTGTGACCCTGGATACACTCTTCTGGGTTAAACACTGGCTGGACGGCCAGACCCAAAGAGTGGTGGTGGTGCATGGAGTGTAATGCAGCTGGTTACTGGTCACAGTTGGTGTTCTCCAGGGCTCAGTATTGGAGCCACTCCTCTTCAGTATATTTACTGAAGATTTGGACAAAAGGATCGAGTACACCCTCAGTAAGTTTGCAGACAACATCCAGTCGGATGGGTATGTTGATCTGCTTGAAGGCAAAGAGGCTCTACAGAGGGATCTGGGCAGACTGGATTGATGGGTCATAGGCCAACCGTATGAGCTTCAACAAGGCTAAGTGCCAGGTCCTGCACATGGGTCACAACAACCCAGTGCAACACTACAGGTTTGTGGGAGAGTTGCTGGAAAGCCTTTTGGCAGAAAGAGACCTGGGGCTGTTGACTGATCATCAGCTAAATATGAGCCAGCAATGTGCTCAGGTGGCCAGGAAGGCCATCAGCAACCTGGCTTGTATCAGAAATAATGCAGCCAGCAGGAGTAGGGAACTAGTTGTACCCCTGTGCAGTCCAGTAGAGTAGAGTGGTCCAGCCCTGGCTGCAGTGAGCAATCATGGTAGAGCTACAGATTTGGTCTGCACGGATACATGCTGCAGAACTGGAGTAATATACTGGAATCTGGTAGGTGCTCAGGGCAAGCCAGGGCCAAATGGGTTTTGTGCAGGGGCCAAAATGCTGATTCCTGCTCGCTTTCCCTGCAACAGCTGAGAGCTTTCATACTGGGAGCTTCTGTCCAGGTTGCTTTTAAAATTCACTTTGACACATGAATTTTACCAACCACAGTAATTTAGGGTTTTTCCTCTTGGTTCTACAACCGACTGCAATGGAAAAGAGACAGTGCTTTGTGAACAGTATTTGCAGAGACAGTTACCCTTTAGCTCCTCATCCAGCAGCTGTCCTTCAGTTAGGTGCCTGCTGGCAGGAGGCTGATGATTAGGATGCATAAGCTTAGGGCTGTGTGTCTTGGCAGGTTGGTGACTGCCCTCAAGGCTGCCAGTGCTGCTCACAGGTGTGGCTTCATTCCTGAGACTTGTGCAAATATCAGGTGTGAATAGGTATTATTTCCCTGTGAAACATCTGGGAAATACAGTACAGCCAAGGCTGGTTCTGTGCTCTTGGTGCTGTTACTGGGGAAACAAGACTGAGTTGCCTTCTGCTCTCTGAACCTACTGACACCCTTTTGTAGTGAGAGACAGGCAGGGAAGCCTGGAGCCAGCAAATGGATAAAGGATGAAATTAAAAGTAGTCTGGAGTAGATACAGAAATACTAGGAGATTGTTCCTGCTAACTACTCCTCTTTCCTTCTCTCTGTCTTATTCCTCATCCTAGATGTCTCAGCTGTTGGCCATGATGCGTTGAGCAGATCAGCCCTAGAGCTTCTGACCTCATTGTCTGGCACCTTTGATTCAAAAACTGATGTTCACCTTGTTTTTATCATGTAGTCTTGTGTCAAAGCTGACCATACGATCTATACCACAATAGTTTCTCTTCTATGCTCTTGCTGACAGAGACTGAGCAGTTCATGTAACAGTCACTGCCTGTCCCAGGGTGGGTATTTTTTTTTCATGTTTCCCTGTTTTTCTTTCGGGTCTATTCTTTATGTGATATCATTGATTCCCAGATCTGTTTCCTTCTTGCAAGTCTTTGCTAGATCCTGCTTTGGAAAGATGGTCCATGGGTGTCAGTGCCATGCTGATACACCAAAACGAGATGCTGTGTTTGGCATCTGAAATTACTAGCAAATGCTGAGAAATGTGGTGACTCAGGCTCCAGTGAAGGCTCTGTTGGATCACCTGGTTTATTCACTGGCAAATCTCATGCTGGTAGAATTGGGTAGATGGGAAGCTACCCCCAAACCCCTGCCTCTAAATGATGCAGCGGTACCACAAAGAGAGCCGTTTAATGTGTCCTAGATATTCATTATTTTCCTGACAATTTATTTCTGCTGCGCAAGGGTTTAAAATAAATTGGCAAGTAACGTTTGGCCTCTGCTTTTTCTGTGGGGTATTATAATTTTTGCAATCCTTTATTTTTCAGCATGCAAGAAGTGATTATATGATTCATGTATAATCTTTGTGTGCAGTAATTTCTCATGCTGACATCTCTCATCACAGAGAAGAAAGCAAAGCTCTTGACAAACTCTAGGCAGTAATAATGAGAAGGGTGGGTTTTTAAAGTCTATACTGATACAGAAATACTTTGTGTGTTTTGAGAGTACTCTGTTCTGAAATGCGGATCTATCGTAGTGAGAATCATATGAATTGTTCCCACATGCAAATACGAAGGAGACGTGGGGGAAATATCTGCTTTTTGTAATAAGGGGAACATAGCAATGGAGTAATTTCATCAGTTATTTCCTCCTTGGGATTACACTCTCAAAGCCATGTGCAATCATTTAATTGTGTGCCTCCTTATTAATATTAAACACAATTTAAGTCCCACTATGATGCTTTGAGAAAGTACCCCATGTGGTAAATGCTGCCTTCACACAGAGCACCCCAGTATCACAACAGCTCTCCAGCATCTCTGCTCTCTGAGTCCCTTGGCACAGGCTATTGGTGCCATTACCTTACTCACATTATGTCTAAAATGTGGAGCACATGAGTGTGAGGTGGCACAGGCAGTTAAGACCTCTGTTATTTACTGTTTGTTTACTCAGCCTTTGAGAAGTGGAGAGGAAAGATCCCATAAGCTGGTGTCAAGGAATGAGTCTGCTGGGAGATAAGCAGCCGTCTGCCTTAGTGAGCAGCAGATTACAAAACAACCTTTGCAGCCATTGTTTCAGCCTTCGTGACAACATGGCCAGTTCTGAATGCTGGGCACTTCCCCCAGTAGAAAAGCCGGGTGCTGGTGTGGGGCAGCCTGTCAGGGCAGTTATCTTCTTCTAAGTGGCCTCATGGTGCTGGTGTGGGCAGCTGATGGTGTGGGGGCTTCAGATCTTGCTTGTATGATAGCTAAGCTCCCCAGTCTTGCTGGGTGCCTAGAACAAGCAGTGCATCAAGACCTGCATAGAACCATAGAATGATTTAGGTTAGAAAAGACCTCCAAGATCGTAATATCCAGCCATTAAGTTCACTGTACCAAGCCCACCTCTAAACCATGTCCCTAAGCTCCAGATCTACACAACTTGGAAACTTGTTCAGGGATGGCAATTCAGCCCCCTCCCTGGGCAGCCTGTTTCAAGACCTGACGAGCCTTTCAATAAGTAAGTTTTTCCTAACGTCTTAACCTAATCCTCCCCTGGCAGTTCTTGAGGCCATTTCCTCTTTTCCTATCACTTGTTCCATGTGTGAAGAGACCAAAAGCTACCTCGCTACAAACTCTTTTCAGGTACTTGTAGACAGCAGTAAAGTCTCCTCTGAGCCTCCTTTTACTCAGACTAAACAGTCCCCAGCTCCCTCAGACAGCCCTCTTGTTTTACTAACCTTGTTGCCCTTCTCTGGGCCCACTCAAAGTCTTTCTTGTTTAGAGGTGCCCAAAACTGAGGACGGTACTTGAGATGTCTCACAGGGTGTTTCCTAGAAAGCACAGACTAGAAATAGCAGTTGTAAAGTTAGTTATTGAGTATATCCGCATTATCAATACAGCCTTGGGGGGCTGATGTGCTAGAGAGCAGCCTCATAGAGAGGAGTTTGGGGGTGTTGTTGAATGAAAAGCTGGACATGGTCCACCACTGTGCAACTGCAGCCGAGAAAGCCAACTACATCAAAAGAAGCATGGCCAGCAGACTGAGAGATTCTGCCCTTCTACTCTGGCCTGGTGAGACCTCATCTGGAGTAGTGTCCACCTATGGAGCCCTCAACACTAGAAGAATGTGGACTTGTTGGAGCGGGTCCAGAGGAGGGCCAGAAAAATTATCAGAGCAACTCTCTTATGAGAACAGGCTGAGAGAGTTGGGATTGTTCAGCCTGGAGAAGAGAAGGTTCTGGGGAGACCTTATAGTGACCTTCCAGTTCCTGAAGGGGGCATACAGAAAGCTGGTGAGGAACAGTTCACAGGGGTGTGCAGTGACAGGGCAAAAGGCAGTGGCCTTAAACTAGAGCAGGGTAGAATTAGGTTCGATGTTAGAAAAATATTTGTTACAATGCGAGTGGAAACGCTGGAACAGGTTGCGTAGGGAGGTGGTAGAAGCTCCATCCCTGAAGGCATCCAAGGTCAGGCTTGGTGGGGCTCAGAGCAACCTGGTCTAGTTAAACCTGTCCCTGCTCACTGCAGGAGGGTTGGACTAGATGGCCTTGAAAGGTCCCTTCCAGCCCGACACACTCTGTGATTAACGTCATAGAACGCCTGTATATTTACATTTGTGTAGAAGTGCACGTTGTTGATGAGCTGTCATCTTGACTTGTAAAAACTCTGGAGCTTGTTTTGGCAAAAAAACACCCCCAACCCCGAAACAACATACAGAATCCATCCCAGCTGAGTTACCACTGTCTGCCTAGGACTGCCTATGCTTCTTAAAGCCATTCATGGGTTGTCACTGAAACTGAACGATGTTTAATTTCACAACAGGTTGTCCGTGTTTTCTAAACAGAATTAACCTGTCAAGGTAAAGGCTTGTAGTCTCACCATCACCTGACAGGCTGCGTAATTTGTACTGCAGTGCTAATTGGTGCTGAGGCTCATGGTTAGCTGCAGTTAGGTGTCTGAAACCCCACTTTTAATGTCCCCTAACACTAAATAAAAACTGGCCTTGATTGGTTCTTCAAGCAGAACATTAGATTAATCTTTTCTGGCTTAATTCGGTGTCCTGCCAAGTGCTGAATTTAATCTCTCTCACACATATTTATTCTCAGGGAGGCTGATGATATCAATAGCAGAAGGGAGATAGAGGGATAGATGTCAGAGTAGACTGTCATCATCTGTCTTTGCCTGGGAGATGCTTTATTTCTCCGGGTCAGGAGGATTTTTCTGTGTACAGAGATGACCATAAATGGCTGATTTACGAAGGGTCTTCCAACACAATCCTACGTTTAAAGTTTACTCCAGCCTCTATCCATTACTAGGTTCGTTAAGGTGTTGACACAATTTTGCTGACATTTTTCTTAAGTGGATTATTCTCGCAGCCAGTTTCTCAAAGCAAACAGATGGCTTTTCGAACAGAGCATGCCCACAGATTATTTCTTCTGTGGTGTCTCTGCAATGATGACAGCTTTGTCAGAGAGGGCTGGTTTGTCGTTAATTTTCTCATGACAGATGATTCAAAATAATTTCTGCTCCTTCAGCTTGCTCAGATGAACCAGCTGCTTAAAGATAATACGAGGAGACTAAGACGTAAACCGAATGGTCTGTAGATGAATGGAATTGCGGTATTTTTGTAAGTCCATTTCTGTTTTTAGATTACTGAAAAATAAGGATGTCTTGACGATATTGGAAGTGTTCTCAGGAGGAGATTTTCTCCTCTTGGAACCCACAGACATATTGTGCATTGCTTCAGACAAAATCTGTAATCTGACTTGCCTTGTTACACGTTTGTGTGAAATCAGAATATGCATAAGGAAGAGCGGGTGGCTCACAGGGGTGTGAAGTCCCTTGGCGTCTGGGGAATTCAGACTTGAGTCTTGGCAGGGCACATTGGGCTGTCATCCTCCAAGTGGGGATCTATCAAATCCCAAAGACTTTCCTTTATATGAGGTTCTCAGAAAAGTCCCTAGGCAATCCCCTGAGAAAGATTTCCATGTTTTGCCCCAAATATGAGAAAGAAGAGGAGATGTGAAGGTGACATAGACTCTGCTGAAGATCTTTTTGTGTCAGCTTATGGAGCTGTGTATGTCTTGTGCTGCTGCGTGATGGGAAATCCTCCTCTGTGCAGGGTGTGGGGAAGAGCTCCCAATGCCCCAGGAGACGCCAACTGTGCGACAGGAGAGGGCAGGCTTCTAGAGCTCCTTCCCTAGACACCCCAGCTAAAGGAACACCAGGTGCTTCCGAGTACTGGGACTTCATTGCTAGTTGTCGTTGTTGCCATTTTATGTGTCTGTGGCACTGGGTCTGGCGTGTTTTGGGATCAGTTGTTCTTGATGCTGTAGGGATGTCTACTTTGAATTGCATCTTCTGCTAAGAGGATTTTTCGGTTCCTGTGCATGAATTTACAGTGCCAGGTTTCGATATAGAGAAGTTAAGGCTGCAGAACATCATCACACTCATTTTATCTGCCCGTTGGCAAAGTCTCTGGTGTCTTCAGTCCCATGTACATGATAATGAAAAGCAACTACAGCCCCACTGTAGCCAGGTTCCCTTCATCTTATGAACAAACTATTTAAAACTACATTTGTCTCTTGAAGAACCCTTTTTAATAACATAATCTCATAATTTATGATACTGCTGTTGGATCTCTTTGCTTGTGCTGCAGTGTGTTGTCCCTGTCACTATAGCACTATGTGCCCTTTGCAGACAGGGAGACCAGGGCGTGCTAGGTCCTTGAGGCAGCTCTGGAGCTCCTGGATTTCTGCCTTTCACCACAAGTTCAGCCTCTGTTCTAAAAGAGAGATCACAGTTATGTGAAATACATGCTGCGTCAATTTTGTTTTGTTTTGTTCCCAAACCATCTCTGCTTGCTGGATCCCAGGCTGTTTATCTGTGTGTTCCCCTACCTGTCATGCTGCAGAGATAGAAATCTCTTCAAAAGGGCTTTCTACCAAATAGAATAGAGCTGGGTACCATTTGTATTGTTCATCAGGGACAAATTTCTGTCACCAGGAGATGAGGCAATCACACTCTCAAGTGTGGGCTGCCATCCCTGGCTGATGTGGTTTCCCACGTGGTGTTTACCAGTGCAGTGGGACTTGTAAGCCACCATTGTTTCTCCATTGTGAACATTCTTTATGGGGACTCAGGCGGTGCAAGGCCAGTGCCAGGCACTGGCAAAAAGGGAACTCTGCTCATCGATGTGAGATAAATCCTTCCCTTTAGCTCCAGGGAAAGAGAACTGAGGCATGCTCCTGCTGTTGGAAGGTGTCATGCTGTGACTCATCCAACACTTTGCTTTGAAAACCAAAGGAGAGCGAGCAATCTGTTGCCCCTCTACTGTGTCCTAGGTCCTGCTGTAATGTCTGTTGTCTCCTCTGAGACCAAAAGAAGCATCCATGGCTCATAGGAGGTCGGGTTAGGTTGCAGAGGTGGGAATGTGACATTTCAGTCAGTAGTTATTCCTTCTGAGCAGCTGCAGCGGGTGGTGAGCTTTAAGCTGTGCTTTGGGTGACATGAGAAGAGCAGCTCAGGTTCTTATTGATACTGCATTTTAATCTCCAGATGCACCTCCTGGCTTTTGTTTATTTGTACCCTCTAGCACCAGCATCTTGTCATTTCATTGCAGTTGAGATACTAATATTGCATAAATATTCATTTTGGCATTTCTGAACACCGGCTCCTTCATACAAATTTCATTTAACACATTTTTCCTGATAGTTACAAATTAGATTGACATCCTGTTAGTCACCTCACCATTGTGAGCTCTGAGAACACACAGAGGCAGGCCTTTGCTTGTGAAGTCTCTCATTCCCATCCACCTGCTCAAAAGTCCCAAACAGAATGATTGGAATGGCTTGCCTGTAGCTGTGTTTTGGACAGGTGTGCAGCTTGTCCTGTCTCTGCTAAAGGAAGGACAAGGTTGGGTGGCGAATTTGGGTGTAAGGAGGAGTGGGTAATCAGATTCTCCCAGCTTTAGGGGTCTCTGGCTGGGGACATGCAGCCTTTGCCACGTGGGATCTGATGCCAGGGCACAAGGATGGAGCAGTGGTATGGAAAAGGGAGTATCATTGTGACATTGCTGCCCATTGGGCTTCTTTAGGCCAGACCTAAATAGCCTCCTAAGGGGTGACGTGGGAGCAGGGAGAGTCTTTTGCCTGTCCTGTTCACCCTCCCCATCATGCTGGCTGCTGCTATCCTTGCTGAGCTGGTGCAGAAGGGGTGTCAGTCCCTTTTCTGGGGACTGGCATTCGCAAGGGGCAGAGAGGATTTGAGATGGGACCTGGGACCTGTTCTGTGGCACCTAGCAACGTGGCAGAGACATGAGTGCAGAACTGCCACTTTGGGTCCTGAGCAGTATGTGCGATCCCTGACTCTCTCTTGTGTGTCTGTCTGTGCATCCTCAGGGCCAGGGAGATCTCCTGAAGAACGCCAAGAATGAAGCCCTGGAGAACATGAAGCAAATCCAGCTGGCGTGCCTGTCATGTGGACTGAGCAAAGCTGGAAGTGGGCATGCAGATGCCAAGTCAAAGCGGTGCCTGGAGGCAATACAGGAGAAGGACATGGGAGATGAGAACGGGAGGCTGTGAGGGGAGGCAGAGCTGTGGCATTTGTCAGAGATTTCAATAACTCTAAACTATTTTTTTAAAGCATTTAGAAATTCACACAGGATTGCCCTCTGCCGGGTGTCGATAGTATTAAAATCCTCACGGCATCAGTATTTTAATGCAGTTGATTTACCTAAGTTAAACTCCGGTAGTGAGATTTCTAATGAAGCCAGGCTGTCTGTGTGCAGGCGCGTGCGCGCGCACGTGCAGGTTCACGCGTTACATTAGCTGTTTGCTAATCTATTCCTTTGTCATCTTTGAACACGCCTGTTCGCTCTGAAGATCAAAACAATTAGAGAGCACTTGTATCAATTTTGTGCTTTATTTTACTCTCCAGCTTTTATCATTTACCTTATAGGTTGCATTGCTGTTCCGCTCTTCAAGCAAACAGACAAAATACAGTGAGTGTCGCTGGCAGCTGCTTTTGTGAGGGCAAAACCAGTGGTTTGCTGCAGATCCTGAACCTGGTTTTTAATGAGCAACTCAAACCAAGTAAGCAAGATATTAAATGGTCAGAGTTGCCAGCTGGATGAGGTTTGAGATGTGCATTTCATTGAATTGTAGCAAACTGCTCTTCAGGATACACCCAGGTAGCATACACCTACGTAAGAACTGGCTGGTTTATTTCATTCCAGTAAGTCACTGCTACCTTGCGGATCTGCAGGACAGCAGCAGTCTTTGCTGATAGGCATTAGATTCCTGTGATAATGAGCAAAGCTAGTCAGCCCTGTCGTCACAAGGAGAGCTGTGAATATCCTCTGCTGATCATGAACTCTGAACGCAAGTTCTGAGACACTCAGTGGTGCCAGTGTTGGAGGGCAGGTTTTACAGATTCCACAGACTGTGAGCAATACTGCAGAAGGTGTGACAGGTCAGGTCTCGCTTGCTGCTCTCTGCTTGGGTTTTGAAGCCAGATGGATGAAGCAAGCAGGATCTGGCCTTACATTGTCATGGTTAAGAATCGTCCTGTGTTAGAAATTTGAAGCAAGGCTGCAGAACTGCTAGAGATGTAGTGTAGAGGAGTGGCTTGGGGGAAGAATGGTGTCACTGCTTTTGTGCAGCATTTGCAAATGCCACAACATGTGATATACTTAGGGTAGTTGTAAGAGTTGGATACCTCTTTGTGCTGCTGAAGAACAGAGATGGGGAACATCATGGAACAATGCATCCTCATCCCTCCTAGTGTCCAGCTCATGTATGCTCACAACATCCTTTCCAACTGTTGAAGTACTGTGCTTGAGTGTAGTATTTGTGCTACCTTTAACAGGACTAAGTGTTTTATGGTTTAAAAAAAAAGACTATATTTATTTAAGCATTGCTTTTATTTTGAAAAGCTACTTTTTAAATTAATTTGATTAACAAATATGCTAATTTTATGAACATAACAAAAAGTAATGGCTTGAAGGTTTGACCATTGAAGATTCTTATATAGCTCTTGTGTTAAGTTATTTTTGACTTCTTAATGACACTATTATGTTAATGTTGCACATTACTGAGAGAGTAAAGCTATGAAACAACTTTGACCCATGTTTTTAAAGTGATTGAACGCAGAAGGTAAACAGTGAGACTTGAATAGAGGTGTATTGGAGTGGGTAAGTAGCTTGAGAGAAGATCCTGCTATAATAGGAATTGTATTATTGCAAAGGTTATAACTCAGACGCCTTAAATACCATTTCAGAAGAACTTGCCATGCTTGCTCAGATTCAGCCCTAAATCTTGTTTGTCTCTCCAGTAGATTCTGAGAGTGTATTTAGCCTTCACCAAGGTCTGGAGAGGGCTGTCTTTTGTGTTTCAGGCAAGGCACGAAGCCCAGATCAACAGCGTGAGCGTGCATGTTCACTTTTTTTTCCTCCTGGGTTACCTTCCTGATTTCATCATGGGTTTGTTTAAATGAAAACCAGCACTTGGCCTTTGGGATTTACAGTCAGGGAGGATGGAAACTGTTAACCCAGAAACACCAGTTGTAAAGGATCAGCTTATGGAATGCAACTCTCTCAAAAGGGAGAGGTTGCCTCATGAAGGGTGAGTGGCTTCCCTCTTGGTGCTTCATTTAAACCTAGAAATAGCTTGATTTGAAAGGCTACTCTAATGCTGTAAAGGAGCTGCTGGTAAAATCACTTCAAGTCCTCTTTCCTTCTCTGATGTCGTAGACAAACAAACATAACATTATGTGTTTCTGTGCTCATGTGGAAAGGGGTGCCAGATAGCCCTCACTCCGCATGCATTTGCAGAACCAGAAGACAGCAGCTGATTGGAAATCCCACAGCACCCATGCACACACCTTTCATGCCACGTTTAGCATCTGTGTCGTATCTTGTGCCAAAGTTATGCTGTGCGAATTTCTGTGCCAAAATACAGGGAGAAGAAAACCTTGGACACCCTGGGTTGCCCCAAACAGCTAGGACTGCACCTGGTATTGGCACTCACTACCCCACAGTTGGAGCTTCATGACCCTCCCTCCTGCACAAAGACAGAGCTGGCAGCAAAAGTTTATCTGGCCTTCATCTGTGCCCCTTTGAAGTCACTGGAAGCAGAAGCGGCAGTCGATGAAATAAAAATTCTGCCTTGAATGAGAACACATGAAAAAATCATACCTGGCATCAACAGCAGCAACATACAGGGGACTGCCTGCCTGACCTTTCAGGCCTGGCTCCTTGCAGGGGCACAGCAGCCTTCTCTGGGCCCAGTGCTGGTACAGGTTGCTGGATGTCCCACCCAAATAGGGGATGCTGTCTTTAGCACTTCCAGGGAAGTGGTGTCAGGAAAGATGTACAGCTGTTTGCAGCTGTTCAGTGTGCTTTAGCAACCAGAAATCAGAGAAGCTCTGAGGGGACTGGCAAGGAGAGGTATGTGCCAGAGGAAGGACAAAAGTGAATCTACCTGGGTTTGCATTCCAGCTCTGCCACCAGCTCCTATATCGTTATGGTATTTACTTTTCTGTGTCATTCTCTGATCTGTAAGGCTGATGATGTTTTCCTTCAGGCACAGGTTAGGTTACACATCTCCAAAGCCCCTTTGAGAGTGCTGGTGCTCCCAGGAGAACACCCAGGTGCTGCGTTTGGCTTGCCCAGTAACATCAGTGTCTGCCAAGTCCTTCCACTACTGGTGAGCACAGGTGAGCCAGCGTGTTCTGGGAGGGCTGAGCCAAAACCTGCTCCCTTCTTCTGCAGGCACTGTTTCAGTGGTGCTCAGGGGTACCTTATCCACATGCTTTAGCCTCTATCTTCTACCAGACTGCACCTTTGGTCAAGCGTGGCAGAAGAACGGCCACCTTAGAGGTGTTAAATTCCTGCAGATTTCCCAAAGATGGGATGGGTGACTCAGAGAGGCCTCGGCAGCATCTTCCCTCTGCAGTGTGACCTGTACCCAAGTGTTAGGTGCTAGGCCCACAAAAGAGAGGTGGATGCAGAGGTTTCACTTCTTTGGTACATGGAAAAATCCAGCCATGAAGCATTGGAAGAGACTGGGTTAGTTCAGCTGTTCACAGACCTGATAAATTTTAAATCAGGAATATTTTTTACCAAAGTTTACATTCTGGTCTGACCAGAAGGATCAACCACTTCCCCCTCCCTCTCCTGAGCTCAGCAGGAGCTAAAGCACCGTGCTGTTCTGCTGCTGTTTTATTTTTCATGCATTCTGTTTTGTGTTTTCAAAGGGATAATGCAGCTTCACAATGAAAACAAGCTGAGAAATCTGCGAGTCCCTCCTGGTGAGATTTCTGTGCCCAAATAGGTATCAGGTAGATTTTATGCACAGCTCTTCCAGATGATCATTCAATAAATCTGAGCTTTGCTTCTTGTCAATGGCAGTGCTTAGCAGGAGAAAGCAGATAGTGAAGGGTGAAAATGCTTGGGCACATAGGAAGGGGAACAAACACCAGGCACCCTCGTCAGCCCCTCTCACCAACCTGTGCTGGCATGGAAGCCCAAAGGCATTGCCCCACCAAGCACAAGGTGAGGACCCAGGCACCTGGTCAGCACTGCTGGGGTGTGTTTTCCAGGGCCAAATGGCCAACAGTCCCCTCAGGCTGCCTTTGCACAGCCTTGGGCTGAGCAGTCTCACATATGCTTTCTGCAGCAGCTCCCTGAAAAATAGTTTCCTTTCCAAAATACTGTTGGGGGATGTGTGAGTTCAGTAGCCAAGATGTGACTGAGCAGGCCAGAGATGTGTTGGAAGCACTGTCCCACCAGCTGTTCCTCTGCAGCAGAGTGTTCTGTGCGAGCATGCTCCCAGTCAGACAGGTCATGTTTTAAATGAAGATTTTCTACTCTGTGTGATGAGTTGAAACGTTTTGTAAATAAATGGCTTTTGCAGAAAATAGTTGTCCAGTACTTTCAAGAAAACGTGCGGAAAGCAAAATCTCAGCAGACAAGGCATGAACAAGAGGCCGTGTTATGTGGGACAGTTGATGGCTCTGCATGCTCCACCCCACCTTACTAAGGAAACTGGAAGAAAAAGGAATGACTGCAAAGATGA
Organism: Phoeniculus purpureus; assembly: GCA_028565055.1. NCBI lineage: Eukaryota > Metazoa > Chordata > Aves > Bucerotiformes > Phoeniculidae > Phoeniculus > Phoeniculus purpureus. The sequence goes on along the minus strand of JAOXOE010000765.1, from coordinate 16,279,407 downwards.
GTCTGAGTTACTGGTGGCGTTAAGAGGCATTTTCCTTGTTAAAACTCTGCTTACTCATTTGTTAAGACATGAATAGATAGGGTTGGGAAGCAAATGCTTGAGGCCAAAAGTCAATGAGCGTGGAGACAAAGGCAGAGTGTGTGTGTGTGGCTGCTGGGTTGTGGGATCTGTGTGGGGGGATGCTGTGTTTTGGGGTCTGTGTGGCTGAGTGCTGGCTGAGGAGTGGCGGAGTGCTGCACCACTCCCTGCAGCAGTGGTGAATGACTGTTGGGGCAGGGAGCAAGTTGGTAGCTGGTGGGGTTGGTTTCCACCAGCAGAAGTTTGCACAGACCTCAGTGAGGGCTGGGGAGGAGGGGGCTATGGTTGCTGTGGTGATTGGTCCCATCTCTGTCCCATGGATTAACATGGCTGTTGATGAAAGCCTCAGGGGTTGGAAGAGGCTGTGGCACCCACAGGACCTCATGGCACTCCCACTGTCAGAGCCCTCATCGAGCTAGTGGATTTGCAGCAGGTGGGGCTGCAGCACTGGTAGCACTGGCTGTGAGCACCTTGTTACTGTGGCCCCGTGGCTAGAAGCACCCCTCAGCATGTGTCTTGGCTGCAGGTGTTGGTCACCATTAAGTGACATCTCATGAAATCATCTCATCTGTGTGCAACTCTGGTGTGCAATGGCATGGCATTGCTGTGCTTCAGCGGCACGACAGGCCACCGAGAGCATCGCAGGTATTTCTGCTTGCTGTAACGCTTGGGCGTTACTGTTTGTAAGACAAAACCAATCGTCTTTGACTCGTAAGTGTGAATCCTCAAAGTCGGCTTGACTGCCTCAGTTCATCCTCAGTCTCTGATGTGGGTTCGGTCAAGAGTTTAGATTATGGGAAGGGACTGACTATTCCAGGCGCAGCATTCGCTGTGGATGGCAGCTAAACATGCAGCTAAATAACGTGCCAGGCATACAGGACAGAGATGAGATTAGAGGTGGACAAAGACCAGTATTAATCCAGCTTGTCTGGAAGCACGTATGAGAGAACGGAGAAATACAGATGAGTTATTTGCATGCTTCCTCAGAGAGGGTCTGGTGGACCAGTCACACATAACACAGTTAGAAACGAGCTACAAATAATGACTCAGTGGGAGCTGCGGGGGTTACTTACGGTGTTGATGGATGCAGAAGGGTACCGGCTGCAGCTGCAGTGTTTGGGTGCGATGCTCAGGAGAGAGAGTGAGTGGCACTGCTGCTGCCTCTTGTGCACAGCAAACAGGCCCAGGTACCAGTTGCTGGTGAGTTCTGCAGCCAGGTCCTCACAAAGTGAGAAATGAAGAAACCGTGTGTGCTGGAGAGGGAGAAACAAAGTTTTGAAGAACATACAGGTACTGGCTGCTTGATAGTGTTGATGGTCCTGTCCTTCCTTTGGAATTCACCACCCCGACTCAGCAGTGCTCTGCTGCTTTGCAGGAGCTTTCCCATGAGATGTTTCCGAGGCCTGGGAGCACAGCTGCAGCTGAGCTGCACTGCTGGCTGCCCCGTGGCACCAGAGGACATCTGGTTTGCTCCTCTGTGCTCCTCAGTGCTCTCTAGGTTTTATTGAGTCCAAGCAGTGAGAAGGGAATTGTTTGTGCATTGCTTTTGTGCAGGACCAACAGATGCCCAACCCAGGCCCACAGGGAGCCTTCTCACTCAGAGATGCCATGGTGAGGCAGGTTTTAGGAGGCTCAGACCAACTGCAGGGTGAGTGGCTTAGCTCCTGCTAAAACCTATCTGTAACCTGCTAATGCTGTTACTTACTTCACCATTATCTTGTCTATGAGTAGCTGGACACCTACATAAACTGGTGTGTTGATTCCTGCTGAGGCACATCCCAGCCTCCCAGTGCTCACTGTCTGGTCAAGGTAAGCGGTCTGTTATCCCAACTCCTGAGCAGGAGGACAGCAACATGGTTTCAGGACTTCCATTAGACTGTGGCTTGGAAACAGAGGTACTCTGAGGTGTTTGATGTGTTGGCCAAGTAAACATTCTAGAGATGTACAGCAACGGGCAGCGGGTGATGTGGGAGGGTACCTCCTTGTCAGATCACCCCATCTTGTTTCACTGAATAAAGAACACGTGTTCTACCATGATTTTTCTTGCTGTAAGGGGACGAAATAAATACGAAGCTGTTTGTTCTTGAATATAGAGAATAAAGACGGTTTATGTGGCTCTGTGATTGCGTGCAGGTTGAAGAATTGTCATCAGAGTAAACCCAAAACACCAACTCAAGTGAGATGGGCTCAAGTTTGCAAGCTGCATTCGAGGCTAGCTGCGACTTGCTGTGAGGTATGTGTCCGTTATGGCAAGCAGGAGCACATCCTGTGCTTCTGGAAAGCCTGCTGTGTTACTTAGAGATGGAGTGGAGGCAGGGTGTGTGGAGGGATTAGCAGACCCTGGCGGATCTATGGGTTAGGACCTATGAGAACTTGCATCATTGCTGTGCTTAGCCCATCTCTGGTGCTTCAGACCTGTGCCATGTCAATCATTTTCCCGGGTCAGCAGGCAGGGCTGAGGAGGGAAAGCACTTTGGAAGCAACCTTTGCATCTAGTGAGCATTGCTCCATCTGTCAGCTGGTGTGCTGGGACAAAGGTGCTACCCCGAGCTGTTGGTCAGCGAGCTGGGTTGCACAGTTTGCACAGTTGACCTCTGGTGAGATGAGGAAAACAACACACAGACTTGCATCTAAATTGTTTGTCATGTGATAGTTGGGTTTCTCATCATGGCCTCACTTGGCTTCTGCCACTGAGTGCTCTGAAAACATTGTGGCTTTTATCTGGGCAGTGTTTTCCCCTTACAGGATGTGTTATCAGAGCTCCAGCGAGTGCAGCATTGAATGGTACCACTGAGTGCTGTGCTGCTGCTCCTGCTGGGCTGACAGCTCCATAGAAGGGAGGTTTTGGGTTTTGTTGGTTTTTTCCTTTTGTTATTGAGTCTAACTAGATACTTCCTAACAAGATGATTGCAATTCATCTGTGGCAGTGATTCACTTGGATTTGTTTCTCCCAGATCTTGAGAAGATACCTTATGTGAAAACTGACACCAAGGTCTTTGTGCTTAGAGGCTGTTGCCAGGGGATTATTTTGTGTGTGTGTGTTAATGCCTAAAGGTCTTAATTAACATCAAGTGAGCACAAATGTCCACAGGAAAAGTGTTTTTACAAGGCATCAAATTAAAGATGGATTAAAGTCTCTGATCTGAAGTCAAATGGCAGCATTAATGAAGATAGAATGGGACCAGTTTTGATTCTTCCTGTTATTTTCTAAGGCCAGAGTGCCTGAGGAAACGATACTTCCCCCTAATGCTCAGGACACTCCTGGTATTTATGTGAATTGGATGTGAAAGTTGGCTAAATAGTGTTTAGTAATGATGTGTGTTGGTAAGGAGTTTTTATTCGGTAGCCTTACATGGTGGGACCTCTGGATTGCAGCTGTCCAGTGAGAGCAACCAGCTCCTGTGTCCCAATCACCCAAGGGAGCAGGGATAAAGCAAGGATAAAGCAAGATCTGCTTTATCCTAGAAGGGAAGTGGGATACAAATGGTGCTTTGATCCGCATCCCAGAGAGGCTCAGTGCTGCAGGAGGCTTGGTGCATCCCTGTGTGGTACCTTCCAACCAGTGGGAGCTGTGCAGCAGGGGGCCAGCTTGGAGAAACAGCATAACTAGCAGCATCCTGGCCCAAGGGGGAACCCAAGGTGGGCTCCTGCAGAGCTGGTCACTGCCCTCAGAAGCAGCTCTGGTACTGGGCTGCTAGGCATCTCATGCAAGACAGGTTTTTCTGGGCATCTAAACCCTCCTCAATTAGGTGCTGAGATAGGTGTTTTTAGTGAGTGGTTGGTCCCAGCTCTTTTAGCTGCGTACTTTAGGAGAGGACTAGTCTTGTTCAAGCAGTTATTGTTTCATGCCATGTCTTCTTTGTGTGTGGTAGAAACCCTTGAAGAGAAGCCAAGCATTTATCTGCATAAACAACACTCGTCACTTGTACAAGGCAAGTGGATGTATCTCTTCAGTAATTTTTTAGTGTTCCTTGATTAAGAAAATCCAAGAAAGATGATAGTAGGTTTGTGGTGTTTTAGGTTGCCCTATAAAAACACAGGGGAGATGCTCTTGGTTTCTGCTGAGAACAGTTTCGTGACACTAGGTGGTTTGAACCCTCACATGTGCAAAAACCAAAGGACGAAGAGAAAGAATGGCTTTCAGCTCTACAGCCTGTGTGCTCGCTGCCTCAGGCGTTAGGTGAGGTGGACTGTGGCTCTGCTGCAGGGTGACCAGCCATAAGAATCCTTGGCAGCAAAGGCCAGACACCCCTGCCCGGAGCAGAGCGGCACTTGTGACAGGAGTAAGCATGGAGGGAGGAAACAGAGACCTGTCATGAAGGTGGAGTGCTCGTCTTGACTTGTGTGGTACTAACATTGCAACGTGGCCCATTTAAAACACGACAATAATCTTTAAGAGACTGGTGCTAGCGCCAGGACAATGGAATGAAATTTTAAACGTTGGTATCGGGGATCGTAGAGTGTTTCTGCTGCTTCCCCATAAGAGGTTTCAGCCCACTCAGTATGGCAAATTAACCTTTTTCCGGGGACTGGCTGTGCTTTTGCAGCACATCGTGGATCCTCTGCTTCCTCCTGCACTGCGAACAGTTGCATGTTCTCCTGGGAAAGGCAAATTGATTGTAGGGAGTTCAAAAAACGAAAGCTGAGCAGGTGGCTTTCTAGATTACACACTTTTCTTGGCAGGAGCTGCTTCTCTGAGCAACGCGCCTGCCTGCAAGAGAGAAACGCAGAGACCATGTAATTCCCTGGGATGGGAGCAGCAGTGGCTGGAGAGTGAAAGCTTTGCAGAGTGAAGCTGAAAGATGAATCTGTTTAACTACACATCCCATTAAAACAGGTGGCTGGACAGAAAATTGCCTCTAACAGCATCCTGTGAGGCTGAGACGTCAGACAGGGATTTAGTGCCGTTGCCTGTGCAGTCATCTCTGCCAGAGAGACTTGGTGTGAAACTCAGTTGTGCTTGAGCCTCTCGCCACGGCTGAGAGACCTCTCTGGCTCTCAGTGCTGCAGGATGGGTCACGGGCACAGGAGGGCTGTGAGGACTTGGGGCAGAAGGTGTCTAACTTCTGGTCTCCTACTGTGTTTTAGCAGGTGCTTGTCTTCTTTTTGGCCAAGGCACCTCAGTGCTATGTGATCCCTGCTGAGTGGCTGCTTTGTGCCAGATGGCAGGGAAACATGCCGTGAAATCGCCATTTCTTGTAATCCCTGTTCAAGGGGTGGAGAGTCTTGTCTGCTTTTCCTGGAAGGGATCCTATGGGACTTGTGGACTCCTGGGGCCAGAACAGTTGTTATTTTAATGCTGTTTTACCCTGCAGTGTTTCTGCTTCCCGTGTCCATTGGGTGAGGTGCTGTGTTCTCACCAGGCGCATGAGGGGCATGGGGACCAGCAAACGGGGACCTGAGGTCCGTGGCTGAGCAAGGAACCAAACGTCTCTCCTGGGAATGCAACCCAGCTCTTGCCTCCCTCATGCAGGTCACAGCACCCTGTCCTCTGTGAGCCACTTTCAGACAGATGGGAGTGATACAATGAGGGATAAAGGTAATGAATGACACCAGTCTGTCTTTTGAATGGAGGTTGGTTTTTAATTGATGGAGCAGAGATTTTTTGAGAGCAGACATCAAGGGGGTATAAGATTAGCCAAGATTAGTAAGGATTCCTGCCTGATAGCCTAAATCTACTGTCTTTCAGTTAGTAATCCTTCTTTCAGGTCAATGAATCTTCTTGGAAGGAATTAAAATGTAGATTACACAAGAAACCTCAAGGGTTCCACTTGTCGTGTGAAAGGGATTCAGAGCTGTTTCCAGCACCTGAAATTCTTCCCAAATTTAAGGAAGATTATTCTAGTGAGAAGTGTCCCTGCCCATGACAGGGAGGTTGGAACTAGATGATCTCTGAGGTTCTTTCTAACCTAAGCCATTCTAGGCTTCAGTCTGTGATTCTGTACACTCTGCCTGGAGGAAGCCACGGAGGTATCTCCTCTTGTGTTATGGTGATGCTCATGCGAAGAGTTGCCCCAAGTGTTTCAGTTGCAGAATTGCACTGCTTCCTTCACATAATGGCACCTGAGCCCATCATTTAGGATGAGATCCCAGGTACTTTTTCTCCTTAGAGACTGTTCTACCTGGGAACCCTGCCCTGTGCAGCATGAGCACAGGCTACAATTCAGCAATAATATATTGGTGCCATGCAAACTCCTTTGGCTCAGTGAAACTACCTGCATGTCACTGCTGATGGTGAGAGATTTGTGCTAAAGGGGAGCACTGAAAACCTGGGTTTTCCTGCAACTGAAGCACTTTCCCTCTCCTGCCACAAGCAGGACATCCTTGTGACGGATGAGAAACCTCCATCTTATGTCTGGCTGCAGGATATACAGCACAGTCAGTGCTACAGGGCTGCATCTCACCATCCTGGTTTGTTTATCCACCTTCTTCCAACTCTTGGTGTTTAATGTCTTTTGAGCAAACAAACCCTTTTTGCCCATGTTGGTGCAAGTTCATTCTCAGCTGCTTCTTTTGGCCTCACTAAGGAGCCTCATGCTTGTTGCTGGTGTGCCGCAGTCCTCTACCTTGTCTGAGGCTGGTGAAACGTTCCCATGGAGCTGTGTGCTCCTGGCAGTGCTCAGGAGTTCAGCAAACGCTGAGCAAAGTGATCATGGGAAGGCTTCTAATTAACATGTCAGGTGCCTTCAGAGAGCTTCTCCACCTCCACTTCCACTTGGCTTGGCTTCAAGAACCAAAGGCACTTTGAGCCTCTCTGTGTTATCATTAACTTCAGGCACTGCAGCGCATCTGCTCACCGGGTTAAAAATCCTTTTAAAAGCTGTATGATAGGGTAAATGAACCTTTCTCTGTAAGAACTTCATCTGCTGCTGCCACAGGACGGCTGAATTGTTTAGGAAATAACTGCTTTGAAAGTCCTGCTTTGCTGGTCTGTTGTTTTCATGGCTCCCTTAGGCTGCACAGCATGAGCAGAGGGTGGGAAGGCTGTGTCCATCCTGACAGGCAGGGCCAGAGTGCCTGAGAAAACAATGCTTCCCCCTGATGCTCAAGACTCTCCCGAGTGTATGTGTCAGACCAGTGATGAGCTGCCATAGCTGCACTTGGCCATTGTCATGTGCCTGTGATAAATACATGAGGCTCCATATGTAAGCCTGTGGGGTTACCAAAGAGTGGCCATCGTGACTTTGTCCCTTTTCCTGGGGGAGGAGATGAGCCAAAGCCTGATGCCATGTGGACACGTGCTTCATCCAAAAGAGACTCGTTTCAGTGTAGATAAGGTGTTCCAACGCCACAGCAGCAGTGAGGCAAAGCCTTCATTTAGACCTGAAGGAGAGGTATCGGTGTGAACGTGTTGGGTGTCACGTTTGTGAAGGGCTGTGGTGTGAACACACAGCTGCTGTGGCTCTGCTCAGATGTTGTAACGGGACTGCCTGCTTGCACTCCAAGAAAACATCCTGAATTGTTTCCCAGTGGTTGGATGGTGGACAGCCTAAATGGCCTAGATTTGGAAGTTAATTAAGATCAATCTAAGTAAGACTAAAGCAGTTATGAACATGAGTATCCCCAACAGCCTTTGGTGCAGCTTAACAAATTTGCCTTAAATTCAGACCTTTAGTTAATGGAGACAAGTGCTGAGATGGGCAACTGCTCACGGATGTGGAGCAGCTCTTGGTGGGTTAATGCATGACTGCTGCTCAGCCATCGCAAACTGGCAGCAGGATGAAAGAGCAGAGCAGTTAACCAAAAAAGCTCTGAGGTAAAACATAAACCAGTCTGTGAGGCCATGTTTGGTCCTTCCCTTGCTCTCTGGCTGAGCCGTATGGCAATGCTGCCTTGCAGAGCTCATCCCCAGGGCACAGGTGATGCCAGTCTCCTGCCTGTCAATGAGCTGGTGCACTGATAGCTTGGATGGCAGGGTGAGCTGCAGCGGATCACTGCACTATTCCTCCCCAGGTTCTGTGCTTCCACCACTCTTGTCTGGCCAAAAGGAAGGCAGGAGCACAGAGGTGCTGGCTGCTGATCAGGGCTCTGTCAGCACTCACCATCCACCTTCCCTGCTCCCATCCTCTGGAGTTGCTGAGGTGACCCTGCCCGTGCCTGGCCCTCGCTGAATGGCAGCATCCCTTCCTTGCAGAAAGGCAGCCCCCGAGGTTGTTGCCGGCAGCATGGACACAGGCTGGGGACCTGAGCCAGCCCATGGTCCTATCAAAGGATGCGACTACCTCAGCTCCTCCATCTCCTCTAGCGCTAAGGTTAGCAGTATCTCCCATGCTTATGTCACATGAACCTGTCTGCTTCCCATCACTTCTGGGGAAAAGCTTGACTTGCCTTTGTCTTGGAGGGAGGTTAGGGGTAGTATAGGTGCAGCTCAGGCTGAGAAGCCTCCCTCTAGGTTTTGTAGGGAAGCACATTGTGCAGACTGGAGGTTTTAGGTTTTGTACATCGTTCAGACCAGAGGACATCTCTGACCCTCTGCTGCGCCAGCAGCCTGTCCTCCTGATAGATTTTCTGTGCTAAACAAGTACCCTCCTGGCTTGGAAGGGGCTGTGCTGCTAATTCCTCTGCTTGGCAAGTCTTCTGCAGTGCCACTTACTTCTGAATCACAAGCTCAGTGGTGCAAACCCCTCTGCTGATATAGCAGAAACTCAGGCAAGCTGAGAGCCCGCACCTCGTACACAGGTAAGGTGTGAAGTGGGCTCTTTATTGTCTGTGTAAAGAGAAGTCTCTAGGAATCGTCTTTCACTCTTTCTCCCAAGTCACTGGGGCATGTGAATGGCTGCTGACTGACGAGCAGAGGTGAGCAGGGACAGGAGTTGCCTGGAGCCAGCAGAATATCTTTCCACTTTGGGGACAACTTCTTGTGCTGCAGCTGTGTGGGAAGCCAGGAGTGAATTTTTCACCTTGGCTTCCAGACTGTGTAGAATGAAGCCTTCCTGGATGAGGGAACCCTGAACAAATGTGACTGCTTTGAATTAAAGCTGCCTTTTGCTTGCACTCGGATGCAAACACGATCAAGTTGTGCAGCTTTGGCATGATCCTGCTGTTCTTCAGTGCTTGTTTTGCGTTGTTTCAGATGGGTTTCAGTGAATAGAGTTTATTCACCAGCCATTGGGCATTTTTATCTGAGCTTAATATTCGTCTGTGGTTTGAGTAAAATGAATACTTCAGACCTTAGATTATGCACGCACCGCTGGCATCTCAGGCTCACAGACACTTTTGTGCACACTTTTTGGTGCCTTCTGGAAAATGATGGGGAGCTCTTGCTGGCCTGCTGGAGGGCAGTGCCTGGCTGCAGCAGACTGTGCCTTAGGGAGCGGATGGGGAGGCTGACAGAGCTGCCCCTGTGCTGGGGGTTCAAGAGCCGCCTCCTGGCTCACTGGTTGTGAGCCCTTTGCTTTTCCCCTTCAGCAGCAGTGTGAATCCACCTTTGCTATGGGTTTCTCCCTGCTAAGTGATTTCCTGGCTTTGTTTTCTGGTTCTTATTCTCCCCTCTCCCCTTCTTCCCTTCTCCCCCATCGAGCACGGTGCAGCTCCCTGGCAGTTGCCATAGAGATAAGAGAGTCCTATCTCTACCTCTGCTTTTCTCTCAGTCTGTGCAAGGTGCTCCTGCGCCTCTGCAGCTTGGCTGTATCCTCCTGAACGTGACAGCGTGCCCTGCTCCCCACCTTTCCAGCAGGCTGTCCAGCAGGCTGCCAGGCTGTCCTGGGATGGATGGCTGAGTCGTCATACTGCGCTTCAGACTCCGAGTAAGTCACACTGCTCTGTACACAGTAGTGGAGGGCTCTGAATCTCTGTGTAGCCCCATGGCATGACTGGACCCTGTGATCCTACTGGCCCTTTCCAGCAGTGTGCCTCTAAAGCTCTTCAAGCTGCCAGGGATACCTGGTCCTCCTTGGGTGCAGTGTGTGCCTATGAACGTGGAGGGCCAGTGCCTGTGAACTCTGGGTGGGTGCTCCAACCCCTGCTCGTCTGTGTGGGATGTGCAGGAGAAAGATGAATGGACAAAGACAGGGTGAGGGCTGTCACCACAGTTGGTCCTTTCATTTTCCATCTTCTGTGCCCTGGCCGTGACTTTAGGTGGCTGTGATCCATAGCTGTCTCAGTAGCAGGACTGTGCAATTCAGTGCCAATGATGGACTGGGAGATGAGAGGTACCTGGGTTTTTTTCCCCAGTCTAATCTCACACTCCAGGGAGAAGATGTCATGTGGAAACTAAGCAAAGTGCTGAGAGTTAGTGCCCTCTGCTGACCTCATGAATATAATTATCTGAAAGGGTGACTTCTATAAAACCCGCCTGGACGTGTTCCTGGGCAACTTGGTCCGAGGGGATCCTGCTGTGGCAGCGGGATCGGACTGGACAATCTTTCGAGGTCCCTTCTGATCCCTAATGATTTTATGTGGAGCTTTGTACACGCTGTTCCAGGGCTATTGTCTTGTACGGTGATTCAAAACGATCAATATGCCTTCAAGAAGTTTGTCCTAAATTCTTACAGCGAATTAGTAACAGAAGTTACTCGAGCCGTTGGACTGTTCCAAACACTGAAGAGTTTCTACCGTTCTAAAGCTGGGCTGCTGGGGATGTGCTGAGCAAAACACTGATTTTGCTTCATGCTTGTCTGAGAAGAATTTCTGGCAGAGGAGGGACTTGAGAACAAATATCAGCACAACCCCTCCAAACTCGGAGACCACGTTTGTTCAGGTGCAGACAGAGGTACTTGAGGAGCCTGCGCTTTCCTCCCCAAACTCCAGACACTTAGAGGAAACGCTGTGTCTCTACAAAATGAACAGAGCAGTAGACAACTTTGAGAAGCTGAGCAAAGGAGGCATGTTTGAAGACCGTTCCTCAAGCACTTCCATCTGTCTTGGAATAAAGGAAGGAAACGATGAGCCAGGCGATGCTCCTAATGCACAGCACCCGCTAGTTGTCAGATGTTGGAGGGGACATTACCTTTGCCATCTTCATTAGGACACAGGGGATTTGACTGGAGGTGGAATCACAGGGAGGTGGCTCTGTCTTCCCTGCAGAGGCTCAGATGGAAGTGACACTTTGACATGGTAAATGAGATGCAGGACAGAGACCTTCTGATCGCAACAGGTTTCAGTGGGTTTATTTTAATGGGAAAAGCCACGCTGATGACTCAGAGCTGTGCACTGCAGTCTAGGAGTTGTGGGGATCTTTTGCTCCAGCTGCAGAGTAGCTGTAAAGATCAGAATGCAGGATGGAGAAAGCACAAAGCTAGTTCCTATAAAAGCCAGGTTCTGTCATCAGGTTGCCACGCAGCACCTCGGATTTGGGGCCAAGGTTATTGAGCCATGTGCCAGCTGATGGTACCTCTGGACTTCAAGCTCGTCCTGCTTTTGAAGGCTGCTGTTTGTCCTGTGGTTTAGGTCTCAGCATCGTCCCAGCAGCACGTCTGAGCCACTGGGGTTATAACTGTTAAAGGGTGACAGACAGTCCCTACTCGCTTCCCGTACTGGCTAGAGGACAGAAAAGATTGAACAGATAGCAGCTCTGAGATAACCGGGGTGTGCGTTTGTCTCCCACAGTGTGACCACAACAGCTGTAGGCATGCAAGTCCCCTGCAGCATGGCCAGCCTGTTCCCCATGGCAAGCAGGAGCTGGTCTGGCATCCAACCCAGTGCACTGGCCACACCACAGGATGGGGAGTGACAGGTTTCATACTGTTACAGCTCTGCTGGAGCTGAAACCAAACTGTGGAGGCTGAAGCCAGAGGCTCTGCTGGCCGTACGAAGGATGTTCCAGCTGTGCCAAGCACTGCGTGCTCTCCACAAATGCAGCTGCATTTCCTCTCCCAGAGCCTTCTGAAAAATGCTGCAGGGCAGCAGCGAGGGACACAGGTGGCCAGCGGCTCCAGCACAGTCCTGAGGGGAAAACTAGTCTAAACACGTAAAGGTCTGTCTCTGTGCATCTGCGTCTGAGCCAGACACCAAATCTTTCCCTGTTTTCTCATGCTGCCAAGCCTCTAGGGCAACCTGAGCCTGCTGAGGGCTTATTTTGGGAAATTCATGGTGACCTTGCCTTTGCAGGTTGCCCAGTTGCCCGTGGTGTGTTCATTGCCCCCATCTTGTTGTGCTTACGGCTACAGCCCAGCAGAGCTGTCGGTGGTGCGGTCGCCCTGGCTGGAGGAGGGTGAACAGTGTCTGCTTCTTCCACAGACAGCTCAGAAAGCAAACAAGGTAGACACCTCCCGTATTAGCACATCACCAGTAACCAAGTGCACAGAGGGGAAAGGTGGCCTCGATGGAAATCATCTCAGTAAAGCCAAAGGTGCGTCTTAACTTCCACTTCTCCTTGTCAAGATATTCTTTGCAAAAAAAACCCCCCCACTTTCATTTTGAGCAAGAACTCTGCCTTCCTCTAGGGCTGCAAAATCCTGGGGGGGTTTTTTCTTTGCTCGTTTGTTTTGTTCTTCTTGCACTGCTTTCCTCACCATTCCATCTTGAAATCTTTAGTGGGCAGTGACTGAACCCTTTGGTTTGTCTGCCAGATAAAACACTTCATCCCATGCAAAACAAGCCATGTGTCATGTTCTGCAGACAGACTGGGAAAAGAACCTGGACGCTTCACTTCCCCAGAGCTTTCTTCCACGTCTCATGGGTCATCGTACTCAAGAAGAGGCAGAAGGCAGCTTCGTCGTAGCTCCTCGGGAGCCTCACAGGAATGTCTTCTGTGCAGCTAAGACCACACTCGGAGCAGCAGCCTGAGCTGTGCTATCTCTGTGAGCAAAGGTTGGACTGGTTCTGGTTCATGAAGGGTCCCACAAGGTTCAGAGGGGTTACCTGGCAAGCAGAAGGGTTTGGGTGCTCAGGTGTGTGAGACCTGGCACTGGTGTTAAATGCACTGTCTGTGTGGGATGTTCTCAGAAGAATCAGCAGACTTGAGTGTGGATTCTAGCTATAACCTGTTGTCTGCAACAAAAATGTTGGGCAAAGAGTTGGATCAAAGACATCTTTTGGCCTAAGTGCTTACAACTTTCTGACTTTTGAGACCACTGAGTTAGAAAGAAGTTCCTTCCCGGGCACCTTGTGCGCCTGGCAGCTCAATGGCCATCATGTGAGTGCCTGTCTCCCAGGAGAAGGCTGAGGCAAGGTGGCGATGGCCTTGGGGTGTGACCAAGCCTCAGCAGCTGAGGTCTTTGGGTTGTCACAATGTGTAGTTGGTTACTGCAGTGAGGTGCCTTGAGGTGAACCTGCTTTAATGGCAAAGGTTCATAAAACCTTCACGTTTGTCACTGGGCGTTGCCATGCAGTCGATTGGGTCACCACAACGGCAGAGCCTGCTCTCGCAGGCGGGCTTGCTCACTGTCTTCCTCGAGCAGAGGAGCTCTTGTCCTGAGATCTAGATCTCTCTGCAGGACTGACTGCAGTTGACCTCAGCCAGGTTTGCTTTTGCTTGTGGCTGGAGACAGGTTTGGCCTGGACAGCTGCATCTGCTAGCGAGAGCAGAGTGTCCTCGGTTCATGCTGGCCCTTGTGGCCACGGTGGGGCTGAGTGGTGTAGGCAAAATGCAGGCAGGCTTTTAGGCTGAGCGACCTCAGATATGCACTTGAGACTGCTCTTCGTGCCGGAGTGTGTGCAAGGCAGCGCTCCACCTTTACAAAGGGCACCTTCTGCCTGCCACCCCGCCTGGTGCAGAGCTGAGGAGTTCAATCTTTTGAGGCTGCTGGAATGTTCTGGTTCTTCAGAGGCACCGTCTTTCCATAGCTCTATCCCAAAGCTACTTCAAATTATTTAGATAAAATTTCCTGGGGAGAGTCTGACCACAAACCAGCAGAGGTGGTGACAAGAAGTGGGTAGGAAAGACACCTTCTTCCCTTCCAAGAATGTGTTTTAACTGTACGCTGTGAAGCAGCGGTGCATTAAGTGGGCCAGACAGGTGTTCCCGGGAGAACAGAACTATCTGCGTGTTTTATCTTCAGTACACCAGGGTTGTTTGGTTTTTTTTCACAGTTCTGTAGGGAATTAAACTGCTGCTTCATGAGGCAGAGTTGAGATGCTGTGTGCCTATGACCCAAATTCTCATTAGAAGGGGAGGATTTACGATGCTGGCAGGAGGAGATCAAAATTCCCAGTACACTGGGCTGCCTCAGTGAGAACAGTGTCAGGGGAACAGACACACCAGAGAGGCTCAGATAAATCAAGCAGGGGCAGTGGACCCAGATGACATCTGGAAGGGTTTTGGTGAAGCAGACAGCAGCTTTAGTAGTGACAGAAGAGTTGAAGGGGACAGTGGGAGATCAGGGGTAAAACTTTTCATCTGCATCTTACAAGCAGCTGATTATTTTAATTGACTTTTTTTTCTTTTACTGTTTTTTTTTCAATCCAGTCTTAGCTGTGTCACATGAAGTGATCACCTAGATCAAGTCTCACAGGAACACATCCAGGTGGGTCTTAAACATCTCCAGTGAAGGAGACTCCACAACTGCCCTGGGCAGCCTGTTCCAGTTGTCTGTCACTCTCACTGTGAAGAAGTTCCTTCTCATGTTTATGCAGAGTATTTTATACTTCTGGAGTATTTCATAAGGATTCAGTGTTATATTTTCTTGGGAGATGTCTGAAACCCACCTGGCCATGTTCCTGTGCGTCTTGGTCTAGGTGATCCTGCTCTGGCACAGGGATTGGACTGGATGATCTTTTGAGGTCCTTTCCAATCCCTAATGTTCTGTGGTTCTGTGACTCTGTGACTCTGTTTGGTGGGTGCCTGAGCTGCTGGTATGGAGAGGTGGAAGCCCTTACCGGCTGCTGCGTGTGGTTCGTAGCTGCCTTTGTGCACATTTCCAGCAGCCGCAATGGCTACGCCCAAAGGCTGCCAAAAAAACCCGAGGAGAAGCCGCTCTCCCGTCTGCTGGCTCTTCTCGCAGCTCATGTATATTCTTGTTTATTCTGCTGGGCTTCCAAGATGGAAGTTTGTACAAACATTTTCAAGTGTTGAGAAACAACAACCAGAGGCAGAAAGAGAAAAAAGAAAAACAAGGAGCAGGGCGATCGGCTCTGAGGCGGGTCGGGCGCATCCTTCGCTTCATCGTCTGCGAGCTTCAAGCTGGCATCTTGGGAGCTATAGAAGCTCCTGTTGCTGCTCAGTGAAAATGAGCACAACGTGTTGTTGTTTTTTTTTTCATGAATATTCTTTAGATTCCATCCCCTGGCTGCACAGCTCTGCGCTTCCTGCAGATTATATACTTGTGCAGGAAACAATCACAGCAGAAGCCACCCAAATACCTGTGGGTGATCAGATAACCCAACCTGCTCTACGGCTTTGAAAAAAGCCTGAGTCAGGTGTTTGCTATCCAAAGATGTTTCCTGAAAAGGAAGAACTTCTGGGGTTGGCACACATCGACATGTTTAGTCTTCTTTAGCCGCAGAGAGATGGGCGATCCTCAGCGACGCAAGAAGAGGCGAAGAGGATGGAGGTTGGTGAGTGGAAGATGCTCCCCTGCTGACACCAGGGGCTGTGAGAGTCCTCTCGTGCAGGGATGAATTTTATACATAAAGGAAAAGCAAGAGGAGCTTGTTCATCTGGTCTAGCAGTATCTGCAACGTCCATCTAGAGCACAGTTAATGCTCCTTTGTATAACTCATTGGTTTCCATAAGATCTCCACTGGCTCTGCTACCTGTGCAGGGAACCAAACGTGCCAACTACTTTTCAATATTAACTCTAAGTCTGAAAAGACAGTGTCTGATTTTCATACATCATCTCCCTGGCTGCAAATAAATGTTGGCATCAGCCAAGGATGCTGGTTTGGTTATGGCTTGCAGATGCTCACTCAGGTTTGAATCGCTGAGGGGCTGGAAAGGACCTCGAAAGATCATCTAGTCCAACCTCCCTGCCAGAGCAGGACCACCTTCAGTAGGTCACACTGGGCTGCGTTCAGGCTGCTTCTCAGTGTCTCCAGAGCAGGAGACTCCACAACCTCTCTGTGCAGCCTGTTCCAAGGCTCTGTCACCCTCACAGTGAAAAGATGATTTCTTATGTTTATGTGGAACCTTCTACGCTCCAGACTGCACCCGTTGTCCATTGTTTTATCATCGGACAAAGCTGAGAAGAGCCTGGCTCTGTCCTCCGAGCACTCGCCCTTTGAGGATTTATAAACACTAATGAGGTCACCTCCCTTTCTCCTCCAAGATGAAGAGACACTCCACACATGGAAGATGGGAAATCTTCCACAGTGTTCTCACTGAGGGAAGCACAGCTTGGTCTAGCTGCAGTACTGTGGAGGTCAGAATCCATCCCAGTCCATCCAGTTGCGCACAGAGGAGGATCCACCACCTGTGTGCTCGTGGCCGCATCCGCAGCCGGTGTCAAGAGCACTGACGGACCCAAGGCAGATCTGGGGGGCATCACCAGACCCCGAGCCGCCGAAACAGCGCGAACGAACGAGCTGAGAGGAGGAGAGCCATGCCCGATGGGTTGCAGCTGTCCCGCCGCCTCCCGACCGCCTCCGCCCTGCTCCAAATGTAAATCATCACCCTTTTCCCTTTTAACATAACAGTTGTGTCATTTAAAAGCTCAAAGAGCTGAGAGAAAACTCTACTTGTTTAGAGAAACCATTAAAACAAATTATGAGCATTTAATAAATGGGGAAAACTGTCCGTTTGTCATAACACGGAATTTTTCCTTTAAATATCCAAACAACCGCCCCACAAGGTTACTCGTAGATGGGTGTGCTGGGGGGATACTTCCAGGGTCAGTCTGCACTGGGGTTCTCGCTGGGAGCCTTTGGCCCGAGTCCCGGTTGTAGCGAGCACTAATGGGTGGAGAGCTCAGGGTGAGCTCCAAGGCTCTGCTGAGCTCCCGCTGCGGCCGGTGATGCAGCACAGCGGCTTTCCCTGGGCTCGTGGTGCCCAGCTGCGCTTGCATGTGCTGGCAGGGAGGGGAACTGCTTGAGAGAGTGCAGCACAGAGCCACAAAGATGATGCAGGGAGTAGAGCATCCCAGTGGCATACTGGGCTGGGTTCTGGTGGTTAGCAGGATGGCCAGGAGCCAGCAATGGACCCTTGTGGCCAAGAAGGCTAAGGGCATCCTGGGGTGGGTTAGCAGAACCCCGTCCTGGGGTGGTTAGCAGAATGAGAGAGGTTCTCCTTGCCCTCTACTCTGCCCTAGGGAGATCACATCTGGAATCTTGTGTCCAGTTCTGGGCCCCTCAGTTCCAGAAGGACACAGAGCTGCTGGAGAGAGTCC
>JAOXOE010000765.1:16232582-16262028 GCA_028565055.1 Phoeniculus purpureus | reverse complement strand
GTGAGGGTGACAGAGCCCTGGCAGGGGCTGCCCAGGGGGGTTGTGGAGTCTCCTTCTCTGGAGAAGTTTCAAACCCATCTGGATAAGTTCCTGTGTGACTGGATCTAGGGGATCCTGCTGTGGCAGGGGATTGGACTGGCTGATCTTTCGAGGTCCCTTCCCATCCCTAATGACTGGATCTAGGGGATCCTGCTGTGGCAGGGGATTGGACTGGATGATCTTTAAAGGTCCCTTTCAATCCCTAATGCTCTGTGCTAAACCTTGGGTGGGGTGTGTGTGGAGGGGAGCAGAGGATGTGAGGGGCATCCCCACGGGAAAACACATCCACGTTGTGGCAGTGAGAACAGGAGTGCTCATTACTCATGAAGCAGGGGATGGGGGGCGTAAAAGAAGGCAAAAAAAAAGAAGGAGAAGCAAAAAGAAAACCTACAGAAGTTCTTTTCAGGCATCAGCTTGCAGTAACAAAGCCAGATTGATGGAAAAAAAAAGTGCTTTTATTTTTCATTCGCCAATGGAGAAGCCCCACCAAATCAAAAGGGATGCAAAGAATAACTGGGGGAATGTAAAGAGTCAGCTGAGGGAGAGCTGGGTCCCAGGGGCATCCAAACAATGCCTCCTGCCCCTGGGCTTTTGCTGATTGTGCTGGGGAAATCAAACAAGTGTGCTATTATTTATCGGGGGAGGCATCGGTTTCCCCGTGTTTTATTGGGATTTGCCTGGGCAGCCCGTGGGCACCGAGGGATGGCGGCTGCTGAGGCTGCTCAGAGGGCATGGAGGGACCAGTTGGCCTGCTGTTGGCTTGGCGCTGGGGTGGTGGAAGAGCAGCCATGGCCCCAGTGGCTCTACACTGCCCAGTTTGGGGTGCCGGGGGGGTGAGCAGAGCCACAGCTCATCCATGGTGAGGCCCCTTTCCCAGTGTCCGTGGTGGTTGGCCATGGGCTAAGTGGGACTGGGAGGATGCTCCACAGCCTCCCCTCCCTGCTGCTGCATCCCTGTGCCTGGCGGTTGGGCACTGGGCACATGCTGGATGCTCCTCTCCCTTCTCTCCTCTCCCCTCTTCTTTCTCCCCTCTTCTCTTCCTTCTCCTTCTCTCTTTCTCTTCTCTTCTCTTCTCTTCTCTTCTCTTCTCTTCTCTTCTCTTCTCTTCTCTTCTCTTCTCTTCTCTTCTTTTTCCTTTCCTCTCCTCTAGTTTTCTGTTTCTCTCGTTTTTTTCTCCTCTCGTTTTCCTTTCTTTTCCTTTCCTCTTGTTTTCATTTCTTTTCCTTTCCTCTCCCTTCCTCTTCCTTTCCTTTCCTTTCCTTTCCTTTCCTTTCCTTTCCTTTCCTTTCCTTTCCTTTCCTTTCCTTTCCTTTCCCTCTCTTTCCCCTCTTTCTTTATTTTCTTCCTTTCTTCCTTTCTTCCCTTTCTTCCCTTTCTCCCTTTCCTTTCTCTCTTTCTTTCTTTATTTCCTTTCTCTCTTTCCTTTCTGTCTCTCTTTTCTCCTTTCTCTACTTTTCCCCCCTATTTTTAATTTCCCCCAGAAAACCTGATCTCCGCCCCCGCCTCGGGCTCTCCCGCAGCCTCCGCTCCTCTCCGCTGCCCGGCGAGCAAACACCGCCGAGATAAAGGCACTGGGACACTTTTCTTTCCAGTTTCCCTGTGTGAACGGCCGTATCTTAACGGGCACATCTCGGGCAGAGATAGGAACGTGCTGCCTTCCAGAGGGCTGCGCTAATCAGCACTCCGGGTTAGATATAAAAGTTGAGGGCAAATAAAACGAATTAGTTTTATTAGCACGTTTAGGAGGCGGTCTGAGGAAGGAATTCGACTTTACTAGAGAATGTTTTCTCCTCCCCTTTTGTTATTTCAAAGCAATATTTATCCGAGCTGGTCATCACGGCAAGGAAATCAACGCAACGTTCAAGGGGTTTTCTTAGGGAGAAAGGCGCTGCCTTCTCCGGACCTGATAAGATATAGTCTTTATACATATTTTTATATATATATATATTTATATCTATTTATACTCTTGGAAATAGACGATTTCATAATAAAACCTGCATGAACAATAAAACCGACAGTAAAGGAGCAGCAGTGAGGCCGCCAAGGTTCTTTTTCGGCGGTGGGTTTCTCTAGGAAATCTCTGCCTGGGTCACAGGCGCCTGCGACTCGGTTCAAACTTTCCCAGGGAAACGTTGTCCCAGCTCCAGCCCTGGATTTCTAGGGATTTAAATCCTCATTTCAGGCAAATGAAGGATTTTTGGGGCGGTTATCCCAGCGAAGCAGCTGGCAGGCGTTTTTGGGGAAGTCAGTTTCGAAATCAGCGGTTGGAGCTGGAGCAGGGGATTCATCCGGAGGAGCGGAGCTCGGTTTGTTCCGTGGAAATGAAGTGGGGTTTTCATTTCTTATAAAAAAGCAAAAAGCTTCTCGCTCCTCGGTTCAGGCACAACAGTACTTCACGTTCAATCGGTGCCTCGGATTTTGTGTTCGCCTGCCGCGCGGGTGGCAGAATTGGAGGAGAAAAGGCTCGGAAATCACAGAATTAACAGAGAATTCGCTTGGAGACAAAGTTTTTACAGCGAGACCTACAAAAACCTCCCTCACGTTCGTTTAAACACGAAAAAAAAGGCGTTTTTCCTCCCACTCGGAGAATTTTATTCCCGTTGCCGAAGGAATTACTCCGGAGAGGAGCTGCGAGACACCCGCACTCTGTGTAGATCGTAAACCGGTGCTTAGTTTTTAAATTAAATTAAAACTTATAAATGAAATACTAAAATAAAGAGGAAACAAAATGAAAAATTAGGAAAAAAGAGGAGTGAAAGGAAAAAAAGAAGGGAAAAAGGTTGCTCCCCCCAAAAGAAAAGCAGAGTGTCAGAGGAATAATATTTTTCTGAAATTCAGAACAATGAATTAATCGACGGCCCAGCCTCTCCCTTCCCGTTCAACCCCGGGAGGGGCCGCTTCTCCTCCGCGGCAGCGCAGCTCAAGGCATCGCACACCGCCTCGTCCCGGAGACCTCCCTCTGCCCCATCCCGCATCCCGGTGCCTCCCGGGGATCCGCGCATCGCGCTGCCGCCACCGGCCACCCCCCCAGCCGACGGGCAGCGGGGGCCCGGTGAGATCCGCCGGCTTGTTGCGCGCCGCGGAGAAGCTGGAAACGGTTGCGGTGCATTAGGAAAGAAATAAATAGATATCTGTACATAACATAAAATGAGGTAACCCCTCTGGAATTGCATTTCCCAGCGCATTTGTCAGAGCTGACGAAGCGCAGAGGCCCTGAAAGAATTTATACGCGGTATAAAGATGTCAAGGACTTGCGCGGAGCGCGGAGCCGTCGCGTTCCGGCCTCCGCAGGCGCGTAGGCGCCGTCGAGCTGCGGGACGGGAGGCGAATTGATGCAGCGATGAGGGGCTTCTTCCTCCCAACCCTCCCCCTTCCCTTCCCGTCTGGGCTTTGTTTTGCAGCCCCGAGACCCTCCGCACCGGCCGCCTCCCGTGTCCCCTTGCTGGAGGGGACACACGGGGCGGAGGAGGGGGGGGTTGGGCCACGCGTGGGCACTTCACCGCGACCAAGCACCAGGCGCACGCGTGGGGGAGGTGGCGGGGGGGTGGCGAGACGGGGGGGACGGGACCGCCCGTGAGGGACAGCCGGTGACACGCGTGGGGAGGGACGGTGTCGCGGCGGGGGGACACACGCACACACAGACACGCGGGGTGGGGGAGGGTGTCCCCGGGCCACTTACCGGGCGTTGTGCTGGGCGGCAGCGGGGGGCCGGGCCCGGCGGGCGCTGTGCGCGCCCCGGCCGCCGCTCCAGGGTTTTCTTGGGAGATTTCCCCGTCTCCTCCTGACGTCAGCCCCGTCCCAGGGTGCCGCAGACGGGGGAGGGCCGGGGGCAGGGCCGGCCGCACCGAGAGACCGACGGCTCCGGCTGCCCCGCACCTTCGTCCCGCCGCCGCAGGCATCCCCGGGTCCGGTCCACCCCTCCCCACTTCCCCGGCCGGCGGGCGCTCTCGGCCGAGGGGGCAGGGACGAGGAAAGGCCACTCTTTTTTTTTTCCTTTCTGTTTTTTTTTTTAATCCTTGTTTCTCCCTTCCCCCTCCCTTAATTATCCTCCTGGGTCAGAATTTCAGGGCGGAGCTGGCTTCGCAGTCCCCCCCACCGCGGGGAAAACAGTAAAGAACCCCCGGGGCTGGAGGATGGAGAGATCGGAGGGATGGCAGTGAGCTCGGTAAAATTGGGTTAATGGTTGGACTCGATGATCTTGAAGATCTTTTCCAATCGAAAGGATCCTCTGATGCTCATGTGGGTGATGTGGGATCAGGTGGCCAAACACTCATCCCCTG
Organism: Phoeniculus purpureus; assembly: GCA_028565055.1. Classification (NCBI taxonomy): domain Eukaryota; kingdom Metazoa; phylum Chordata; class Aves; order Bucerotiformes; family Phoeniculidae; genus Phoeniculus; species Phoeniculus purpureus. The sequence continues at coordinate 16,257,709 of JAOXOE010000765.1, read as the reverse complement.
ATCCTTTGTCCAATTTCATTTTCCAGGGATGCTTCTGGAGTTTCAGCCACTTCATTTCTCATCACAAAGCATCAGGGATTGGAAGGCACCTCGAAAGATCATCTAGTCCAATTCCCCCCCCCGCCCCACCTTGTCCCAAGGGGAAAACACACCAATCATACCTTGACCGTGGAGGGGACATGCCTGATGCTTTCCAAAACCGGGTGGGTCACACGCACAAGCTGCAGCTGAAAACCAAGGACAATGAGTATGGAATGGATCTGAAAGATAAATAGCATAAAATCAGCAACAGTCCAGTCCCACACTTGCCATTTGTTAGAGAGAGAAGAAGTAAATGGGATTCACATGTTGAGCATTAGCTGGTTGTTAGGCTGTGAGATAATATTAACTTTAGCTCTCACTGCTTTTACTCCTCTTTTCCAAAGGCTGTTCCAGAAGGAGCCCAGCCTGTAATTCAGGATGGCACATTGCTCTGTGAACGAGGTGCTGGCACCAAGGGCCTACCAGCGCATCAAGGTGATAGCAACATAATAAAACGTTTGGAGAGGGAGTAGGAGCTCGTAAATTAATGTGTTCTACTGTTTTAATGCTCCGAGCTAACAACGTGTTTCCTGTGCTGCTGCTCGTCCCGGCTGCAGCCTAACAGCTGTTTGAAAGGTGCTGCCAAATTAAAGAGGGCAACGATGATTGTCTTTAAATCAATGTTTAATGAAGTGTTATTGGGAGGAAAGTCTTCCTCAGGCAGATGTTTACATGCTGAGGATGGAGGGGAGCTTCTCAGGCTGCCTGTCTGCCTCAGGAAGGCTGCAGACACCTCCATGTCCCACCGGTCTGGCGAATGGTGCTCCCAAGCCTACGGAGGGGCTTTGCCCGGATCTTTGGGTGGATGCTGAAGAAACTCCTCCAGGATGCTGAGTTGCTGCAAGGTTTTCAAGTATTTTGAGCTGTGACTGTGAGCAGGTGGAGAACATCTTAGTCACATTCACGGTTGCCAGGATCCTTCCTCATTAAGGTCAGACATGGATGCTGAATCACATCCATGTCACAGAACCACAGAACACTGGGGATTGGAAGGGACCACGAAAGATCATCTCATCCAATCCTCCTATCAGAACAGGATCATCTAGACCAAGTTGCACAGGAACATGGCCAGGTGGGTTTTAAACACCTCCAGAGAAGGAGACTCCACAACCCCCTCTGGGAGAAGCTCTGAGCACCTCTCTTATAGCAGAAGAGCTGTGGAGAGGCAAAGAGCTGGTCAAAGACCACAGAGAAAAGGAGTGGGGTTGGGGCTGGCCTGGGGACATTCTCTCCATGCTTCAGCTGGAACATAGGAGGTTCCACATCAACACAAGGAACTACTTCTGAGTGGGGCTGATTGAGCCCTGGAAGGGGCTGCCCAGGGGGTTGTGGAGTCTCCTTCTCTGGAGATGTTTAAAACCTGCCTGGACATGTTCCTGTGTGACTTGACCTAGGAGATCCTGCTGTGACAGAGGGACTGGACTGGGTGACCTTTCGATGTCCCTTCCAATCCCTAATGCTCTGTGATTTCTTTAACAGATAGGATGGCAAAATAAAACAAGCCTTGCTTTTCTGATATTGATTGTGGCTCTGGAGATTATTCAGCTTCGTATTTTGTGCCCCTGTGTTGGGGCTCAGCACAGGTGACATTAAATGTAGGTGTTTAGATTATTTACAGAGTCTAAAGATTCATGACTTTGTGTCCTTGCTTTGTGTCTCCCTGTCTCAGAGGGATCAGCTGCATAACATCCATGGATCTGAAGATCTCTACACAAGCCTGATCCAAAGCCTACTGAAGTCAGTAACAAACCTCTCACTGATTTCAGAAGCTTTTGCTGGTGAGCCCATCAACTTTCTTGATTCACCTCTTGAGAACTCATTTATCATCTCGACAAGAACAGAAGTTTCACTGCCAGGTGAGCCAACACATAGGGCTCTACGGGTCCTGGAGCTCCAGGTAGCACCAGTGACACCAAGTGAGCAATCTCGGAAATCTACGCTGTGCTCTGTGTGTCGGGATTTGACATTCCTGATGCTGTGAAGGTATTTTTGCTGAGTCATCACCATGATTATGATCTGTAAATTTCCTGCACACTATAATACCCTTTTCCTGTGATACTTCTCCAAAACACAAGATGGGTCAGGTGCAGTTTATAAGATAAATTTAAGACTTGATAGCTCATGACCTTTTGTGATCTGGAAGTTGCTGATTTGTAAAGATTTACAGCAGGATAAAGAGCAGCTGTGATTTATCTTGAGTTCTTCCTGAATTTGTGGTCAGCTCCACTCTTTCAAATCCCTGTTAGCCTCGAATCAATAAATCAACCTTACAGGCACAAGTATAGGAAATAATCCAAATGATAGAAACAAAACTAGCAGCAGCCATTAATAAATGTTGGTATCACGTTTGGCACCAAGGTACAGAACACAGCCTTCTAAAAGTGCTGCTGCTCTTGTGGGATGCCCTAACGAACACATTTTTTGCTACCCCTTTCACGAATGATGAGCCATTATATTCTGAATGTAAGCATCATATGCCAGATGGTTGTCACAACGATTCATACAACTTAACAGAGCACAATCTATTTCTTTCTGCATTCTCTGATCTTACAACTCCAGCGTGCCCAAGCCGTACAAAATATTTGCTTAGATATCTATTAAATTGGCAATCAAATGTATTTGGTGCCGTAGGGATGTAATGTAATAAGAGAAAGGTTTTAATAAGATTGTAGTTCACTTGGGTGTGTATTTTAAGATTTATATGCAGTGTGGGATGTCTGGGCTGCGAGTAAGATGCTGCCACCGTTCTATAGTTAGGGTGGACTATGGGCTTAAGCCTCATGATCTGAGAAACCTGCAGAGACAACACGAGAGAGCTGAGCCTCTAATATCCGCCACTTCCTCCAGTCTTTAATTCACTAAGATAAACCTGACAGGGAGTGTTTTCAAGCAGAAATGCTCACAGGAAAATGTGCCACGAGCTATGGAGAACTGAGGTGAGAGTCCCCACATGCTCCCATTACAGCCTTTAAACCAGATTAGAGATTAGAGTCAACATGAGAAGCACAGCAGCAAGTATCCCAACAAGGTATGACTTGAACCTTCCTAAATGGCCTGTTACAGCCCATCACTTGGACCACTGTGCACTGCTGGAGAAATTCCAGTTGGCTTTAATGGGATGATCTGAGCTGGCTCCCTACTCTAGTCTCACACTCCTATCTCACTCCATCTTCTCTGGGAAAAACACACAGATCCTGAAGACTGGTTTTGTTGCTTCTTTCTGACTGCATATTTTTTTTATTAAAAAAATAATGACTGACTCCATTTCTGACTCCATTGTTTTATTCAAAAATAAGGTCAAAACCTGCAGTTGCTGAGGCAGCTGATTTGTCTCTGACGTGGCTTTGCTGGTTAGCATGCTCAGGAGCACATAATGCTTTAAAACAGTTTAAAAACATGGAGGAGCTGTAAAGAACTGTTTAAAAAACTGCTCTTGGTTTGGTGCCAGCTACAGATGCCATGCTGATTACAGAAGATTACGTAAATTCCCCAAGCCTTATTATCCTCTCACTTACACCTATGAATTTGGGAAGAATTCCACCGGAGTCACTGGAGTTACACAGGGTCATCCTGTGCTGGAGAACCCTTCTGGTTAGCAAGGTACCAGTTATCTCTACCTAGCTACCAACACAAACCAAATACCCAAAGCAAAACACACAGGCTACGATCTGCCCCTGTGAATACTTCAGGCTTCACTGATTGCAACTGAATTGCACAGATTTATGTGTCAGCTGAATTTTGACCTGAATTCGTGGGGAAAAAATCCAACTCTTTGGCATCCTGGCTGTAGCACATGACTGAGACTTTTACACAGTGTGTCCTGCTCAGCACAGCAAGAGGTGACTGCAGCAGGTCAAACCAAAGATTCAACTGACTCTGGAAGGCTTTCTGTAGCAACAGCTCAGAATGAGGTGTGAGACATTAAAGGAGAAGCTGTGTGTGTGTGGAAGGAGCTTTCTCTGCTGTATGGTTGCACACTCTACTAGATGCAGAGATTTTTTGAGTCTGAGGCCACAGCAGTAGATCATGGGACCTACCCATGCTGGAGACATCACCATGCCGACCATCATCAGCAGGATCGTGCTGGGGAACAACCCACTCTGCCTCCAGCCATTTCTTCTGTCAGCTGTTTATCTGTTTGCTTGATGCCACCAGTGGCAATGAGTTCCACAGCTTAATGATGCACCACACAAAAAACTCATTGCCTTGGAGCCTTCAAACCAGCGCAACTCTATTGAGCGTCCCCCAACAGTATTTTAAGAAGTTACAATTCATTTTCTTCACTCACTTTCTCCACACCACCTATAAAAGCAGATGTCTCGACTATATCCCAGTCATCTTTTCCATACTGGTGGGTCTGTTTAGCTTTTCCCCGTTTGAATGCTGCTCCATTGCTCATCCCTGTCGTAAGCTCAACGCACACTATTCGAGACGAGGGCGTGCTATTAATTTGCACGTCAAAGACTCGCAGAACATTGGGGATTGGAAGGGACCTCAAAAGATCATCTAGTACAATCCCCCCGCCTCACACGATAGTCCTTACTCTGTTCTGGGGTTTGGTTTGGTTTGTGGGTTGGGTTCTTTTTTCATTTCTGCAATGTGGACCATAGACTAGTGATGGTTCTGGAGGGTTCATGGTAGGATTGTGAAGGCTTTGAACTGCAGGGGTAACACTACAAGATGCTCACATGAAAAGACATGAGATGGGGTGCCCAGGGAAGTTGTGGAGTCTCCTTCTCTGGAGATGTTTGAAACCTACTTGGATATGTTCCTGTGCAACTTCATCTGGGAGATCCTGCTGTGGCAGGGGGATTGGACTGGACGGTCTTTTGAGGTCCCCTCCAAGCCCTAATGTTCTGTGATTCTGTGAGGGTTGGTACATTCCATTGTATGACTTTGCTGACAGTAGGAACAAAGAGAATAAGAACTTTGTGACCTGCCGAATCCCCACAGAGTGCCACCAAGACTTCCAGTGGCCACAAACCAATGAATAGAATCACAGAATCATTAGGGATTGGGAGGGACCCCGAAAGATCATCTAGTCCAATCCCCCCGCCACAGCAGGACTGGGAACCCAACTGCAAAGAACAATTCACAGCCATTTTTTCCCCAAAGTTGGGATGATCCTGCGTTCCACCAGTGCAGCGAAGCCTTGACACCTCCGCTGTGGTCCCAAGCTCTCGAGCGAGACGAGAAGTTCTCGCTCTACAGAGGAATCGTGTATTTCTTGAACAATACAAAGTTGAGAAGAAAAACAAATTTGTTCCTTAGAAATTGCCTAGTGAAGCAGTTGTTCCATACTGCCTGTTGAACATTTGGGTAGACTGATTCAAATGTTAAAGCTGTGTTCAAACGAGAAAAAATAAAAATAATAAGCTGTCAGAATAATTACTAAGAACATACAAGGATTATACAAAGTAAACTGCAGCCTGCAAAAAGAGAATTGCATGTTAGCTAATTGTTAATTTTAGCAATTGCAATGGCTAATTACTGTGGCACACATTGACTATTAGCATGATGCCCCAGCACCTGCTTTCTCCAATGAACAGATTTCTTCATTGCTCGCGCAGGAGCAAAATGTGTAATTATTGGCCATCATTGGGGCGATTTTTCAGTGATTCTTTTGTGTGATGTGAATGACGCATAATGACATATTTTATTAGAGGGCAAATAGCTGTTTGTTAATGGAAATGATTCGAAATCCAAGAAACTAGGAGCTAGGAGCATGTTTTCAGTATCAGCATGAATTCAAATGTATTTTCTTTTAACTCTTTATAAAAGAAGCATAGAAATCAAATCTAAACTTAGTATAATATATTTAATGATATGTGCAAACACAGCATTGATTAATTGCCTCAAATGTTTTCAATGCTACACCATTTCATTTGTTACAGCAGTCTGCTAAATTTATGCATTTCTTATTTAAACTCTTCTTTCCTGGGCATATAGTGTGAGCAAGATTATGTGGCTTGTTCCTCATTTACTGGGGGAGAGAAAAAAAAAATCATCTTTGTAACTTAAGCAACAATTATGGGCTTTATGAAGCACATTTTCATTGCTCACATTGTAGAACACTGCACTGGCATTATTATTCCTGAAAGTACATGCTTGAATGTATCTATCAAGGCCCAAATGTCAGCTACTGAATAGATTATGCATAGTTATCCAAAACAGAATATAGATACATAAAATCTCAGCCACAGAATACTCCATTTCTGAGGAAAGAGTTTTATTAGATAATCTTGCAAGAACAATGCAAGTGAAAAGGGAACGGATCGCATGTGGACCTCAGGCTGCAGCCGTATTGAAAATAGCAAAGTGCTCTGTCACTTTTGAAGGACGGGTTATGGCTGCAGTAAGGGAGCTGGCCTTTTCGTTTTGCTTGTGCTTGGATACTGTTCAAATTCTCTTGTTTTTTAAAAAGGGAGGTTATTAGGGGACATGGTTGGCTGAATTCCACCGACGTAGAGCTAAACTAGCTTGATGAGGTGACTTTGGGTAGCCAAGGAAAGTAGCATCATAGAGTCGTAGAATCATTAGGGATTGGAAGAGACCCCAAAAGATCATCTAGTCCAATCCCCCTGCCACAGCAGGATCACTTCACTGGAGAAGTTATACAATCAGGATCACTCTAGGTTGGAAGGAACCACCTGTAGAAGCCTTGTGAACCTCTGGGAGGCTTTGAACAATAGGGAGGGAACCTAAGCCTCTTGTAGACTCTTCAGATGATGAAGCCCAAAATTCAACGCCACCTTGGAAGTATCGTAATAAGAGATTTTGAGGCATGATGCTGATTCCATTTCATCTTGACAAAGATCCAGACACTGAACTTGTCTCCTTGTCTGGAGATGTTTAAAACCCGCCTGGCTATGTTCTTTTGTGACTTGGTCTGGGTGATCCTCCTCTGCCAGGTGGATTGGACTAGATGATCTTTTGAGGTCTCTTCCAATCCCTAATGTTCTGTGAATCTGTGAACTTGACCCAATTTGCAATGATGAAAGTTAACCTAGTGGGTGCTCGGGAAAGGGTTGGTTGAGGTAAACTGGGTTTTGAAAAGCTTGATCAAATGAATAGATGTGGTCAAAAGACAGAGTAAAGGGTAGTATCTTTTGCATTTCTTCTACAAGTGGTTATGTGCAACCCATTTTTAAAACCAGAGGCTGCCCTAAACAAAATTAAGCCAGCTCTAGATAGGCTGCAAATCTGGCTCATCCCATGTACCGAGTCCCAGTTATTTACAAACCTGAGGAAGAAACTATGAATGGGCACTTCCTCCTCTCCCCCAGGGCCTATAGCTTCTCTGCTGTTGCAAGATGTAGATAAGTTTGGCATTCAGGTTCACTGTTTGACCCATTAAACTGGTATTGAGGTATAATTTGTGTGTTTTCCCAGTACGGTTGCACATAGAATGGGGTTCATTTCCACAAGTTTGAATAAATTTATCCAGTTCAGTGAACCTGTTGTTAAGCTTAGCAAAACTCAGTAGGTGGCTTTAAAGTCCTGTAATTAGCCCATTACATAAAATCTGTACTTTAGATTTTTGCACATTGGTTAATAAGTATAACGTGCTTCGTATATATAAATAACATTACATTAAATGATGCCATATAAAGGAATTAAAGGCCAAAGTAGTTAAATAAAATACTTGAAGGAGATCTCAAATTAGCATGTTTAATTCCAACCCATTGAACAGGAAAAGGCTGTAGCCTTACTGTACTGGTTCCATACAATGTGCAGAATAGCAGATATTTAGTCTCCATTTTACAGAAGGTCGCTGTCATCCCTGACCTCTGTGTGACTTTGGAAAAATGTTCTAATTAGCTTGTTTCTTTTAAAATCTAATCATTACAAGGTCTAAATATAGCCATGAATTACCAAGACAGCACTTGCCTCAACAATTTTTCATAGTTTGTACATAGCTAATTAATTCTTGATCCTTAATTTTTGCTTTCCAAATGAAATATGTGAGGAAAATGAAGTCTACAGCTAATTAACCCATGCAGTGCTTAGTGTTTCACAGCAAAAACACTTACCTTGAGGTTCAATCTATTTTCACAGCTACAAAAGCAGGAAAAAAGGCTTTGAATCCTATTGCAATAGGCCAAAGTTCCACTTCAATCTGTTGGATTATTGCTTTTGTTATTTTTGAAACGTGTTGAAAAAAATGACACAGGCAAAATCCCCAAACTTCAGTTTCTCTTCAAAGCCCCTGAGAAAGTCCATTAGAGAAAATAACACATTAAAAGGTCACGTTACATACATAGCTGCTATCTTTTATTGGGTTTTTTTTTCTCTGCCTGTATAGTGGATGTTAGGTTTTAAATAGCTCTCTTCAGAGATTCCAACACTGTTGATACATGAAGAAATATATTTGAGATGTTTTGTGTAAATGCACACATGCATGCATGTGTCTGTTTCTCTGTCTGTCTATCTATCTATTGATCTACCTATCTATCTATCAATCCACCTATCAATCTATCTGTCTGACTGTCTGTCTACCTACCTACCTACCCATCCATTTATCTACCTGTCTACCTACCTACCTACCTACCTTTTTATCTACCTACCTGTATATCCATCTATCTATATATGCAAATAAATATATATATATAAAAATGTATATATGGGGAAACGAAACATCATTTTGGACTTACATGCAGTACTCAGAGTCAATAACTCAGCCAAAGGAAACTCATCTCTTTACTCACATTCCATTTCATGACAAGCTCAATAGTCCTGGAGAGTTTGCCAAGATTCATGAATACATGACACAGACTCTAGTGGATGAACCTGTCCTTATTTAGGTGTTTATACTGAATTAATTGTAAATCAATGGTTTCGTTTGATCTCAAGCTGAAGGCAGATCTGATTCATTTGTAATTCTAGGAATTCATCAGCAAACACACAACAACAGCCTGGGTAAACATCCTTGTGAGGCTCCACAGACAGGAAGGAGAAGATTGAGGTCCCTACCAATCCCTAATGATTCTATGGTTCTATGGTTCTATGATTTATACACATCTTACTATGTTTATTGTGGCACCACAAATGAAACAATCTCAATTTCCAGCTGGGCTGGGTTTATCTTTGCCATTTTATCCCACCATCTTTGACCTTTTTCCACATCAATGTGAGAAGGAACAACCTCCCAGTGAGGCTGACAGAGCACTGGAACAGGCTGCCCAAGGAGGTTGGGGAGTCTCCTTCTCTGGAGATGTTTAAAACCCACCTGGACATGTTCCTGTGCAACTTCATCTAGGTGATCCTGCTGCAGCAGGGGGATTGGACTGGATGATCTTTCGAGGTCCCTTCCAATCCCTAACGTTCTGTGACTGTGTGATTTGTTGCAACTGGCCCCCATACCACTCTATAATTTTTACTATATTTTTCAGTTTACTGACAATCACAGTCTAAAACTAATGTGGATGCTTCTTATTAGGTATCTGCATCATCTTTTTTTCCCATATCCATTGGCATCTGGAGGAATTTTGTCCTTCAGCCAGACACATCCAGTCTTGGAGCTAATCCCATCCTCAGTCATACAGATGCATTTCCTGCTGGTTTCACATGGAGTGGACACCATCAAATTGGAGCAAAATTTGACTGCTGGTATAAGCAATTAGATTTCTCATAGAACTATCTGGGCTGTGTTTGGTCTGAGGAAAATATCCCCCAGAGTATTAACACATCAGAAAGTAAGGCTGAGAGACGGAATGACTTGCAATGATTGAGTGTTCCACCATTGTGCAGAATGAATCAATTCCAAGGCTAACAAACAACAGATAAGAAGAAAACAGTGCAAGACACAAGCCAGGTGGATCTTCCTGAAATTCTTTCATCCTGATATATTCCTTGCCCTCCATCCTGCCTCATAAAATGCATGTCCTTTGGTTACCTCTGAAGGCTAAGTCGATGCTCCTGGACACACTCTTTGCCAACACCTGGTTAGACTCTTTTTTTCCTGACAAGGTTAAATCAAATCTGTAAGTGCACCATTGACTCTACTTCTTTACACCGTGGATCTGCTTAAGTAAAAGAGTTAGGAGTTCACAGAGTGTGGGTCATTTTTGTGAACAAAGTACTCAGTTCAGTCTCCCAATTGACCTTGTGCTTGCAGGGAGAAGTTACACCTAGGGATCAGTCTACCAGAACACAGAAGGGAGGTGGTTATGAACAGCAACTGTGAAGCTGCCTTGTCCTCTCTCTATTTTTAAAACTCCTCATTTACATCTAGCAGGAAGTTTATCGACCAAAGACCACCCTTGTGTGTCCCAGCCATATCTCTCTGCTCTGCAAGAGTCTGGAACCCCTTTTGAGCAGAGCTGACCAAATCAAATAACATTTCAGCAGGTAAAGATACTACTGCATGGAAGATGAGCAGAACTATTTCTGTTTGCTGAGTCATTTTGTACACGTACACATTGTAGTATTGGGCAACGACTTTCATCTTTGCACATCTTTGGAAAGAAACTGACTTCCATGTACAATATAGATGTGTCTTACCATACCTGAAGAGGGGTTTTTTTCCCCTCAGCAAATAAATAGACCTCAACAGGACAAAGCTCCTTCTTTCCAGATGTGGAAAACAGAACCACACAATCATAGAACATTAGGGATTGGAAAGGACCTCGAAAGACCATCCAGTCCAATCCCCCTGCCACAGCAGGATCCCCTAGGTCAGTTGCACAGGAACATGTCCAGGTGGGTTTTAAACATCTCCAGTGAAGGAGACTCCACAACGCCCCTGGGCAGCCTATTCCAGTGCTCTGTCGGGCTCACTGGGAAGAAGTTCCTTCTCATACTCATGTGGAACCTAGTGGTTTAGGTACCTCAGTTGTTCCTATGAAGCAGCGAAAATACAGAGTATTTGCTTTGGTTGCTTTTGGACCAAGAAATTATTAGTGACCCTGCATCCAAAAGCAAGTTCAAGGACTGTGGCTAGTCAGTGTTCAGATTATTTGAGGTTATTTAAGGCTTTAAATAAGAGAATTAATTATTTGAGGTTATTGACGTGTGTAAGTATTAAGATTTAGAGCAGAGAAATGTCCAGGTAATGTTGTCGTGAAGGCAGCTAAGGCAGAACAAGGAGAGGCAGAAGCAGCTGTGATTCCTTCACTGTCTGACTGAACAACACTGCTTTAGCTAAGCTCTGAATTTTCCTGGATGCACACACTGATTTGAAAATCAGGGGGCTTAGCAGTCTGTGCCTACTTTTCCTCATATACAGCATTAAAGACTAACAGGCACAATGGAGCAAAGCTGCTGCAGAAGTGACGTGTTCTCTGTCGCTACACTGGTTTTGCTTTCCTAGAGCTGGCAGATGACAAAGTCCATCTCAAACTTCCTCTTCCTACTGGAGTTTTTACAATACATAAGGAAAACGTGTTGCCTGGGATCGTTTCATGTGGCACGACCAGGAAAGACAGAAGTGTGAAGACGCTGGTCACGGCTGGATCATGAAAAATGAATCAACCTTTACATCTGAGTCTAACAGATCACCCATGCGTGCTCCAGTATAACCAGTCACCATCACACTCCCCATTGGCTGGCAAAGACAGAAGTGAAGTACAGAAGATCATGCTGCACGACTCGATGCAGTGTGTGCAGTAATTACTGTTTGATCTGTGGAATTTGTATTTTGAACTGTAGAAGCTTTGAGCACACGAGGAGCTTTCAGTAACTGACTCAGTCTGCTGTCGTCTCCTTCTCCCCCTGCTAAGCCGAGTTTTCTCTATACTGTGAAGCTAATTATGTAGACCTCGAAAAATGGAGTGGCGTATAGCTCAGACAGCAATTAGCTCACTGGATTTCACCTGATGTCTTAGGATGGCTGAAAGCTGGAAGTAAGCGCCATGGATTCCTACAGAGAGCTAGAATTTCCATTTTCCAGTGATATACATCTCGGGGAGATGGTTTGCTGCTGCAAAGCGGCTGCACAGAGCAGAGCTGAGCAGAGAACTAGCCAGAGGTATCTTTTCTACGTGTCCATACCATGTGAGAACTGCAGGCATAGAGGAAACTGAACAGGGACCACTCTCCAGCTCAAATAGGGACACACTGGCGCAGGCAAGTGCAAGGTCTGAGTTAGCGATGATGCTTCCATGGTAGATCAGCTTTTTGCAATGGTACAAAGATGATCAGAACTTGCACAGAACATGTAAATCTAAGAAGGAGCTTCTTCCCAGTGAGGGTGACAGAGCACTGGAATGGGCTGCCTAGGGTGGGTGGTGGAATCATCTTCTCTGGAGATGTTTAAAACCCACTTGGACATGATCCTGTGTGACTTGGTCACAGAATCACAGAACAGAGAACATTAGGGATTGGAAGGGACCTCGAAAGATCATCCAGTCCAATCCCTCTGCCAGAGCACAATCATCTAGACCAAGTCACACAGGAACACATCCAGGTGGGTTTTATACGTTTCCAGAGAAGGAGACTCCACAACCCCCCTGAGCAGCCCCTTCCAGTGCTCTGTGACCCTCATTGTGAAGAAGTTCCTTCTCATATTGATGTGGAACCTCCTCTGTTCCAGCTCACACCCATTGCACCTTGTCCTATCATTAGATGGCACTGAGAAGAGTTTTAACAGAAGCAAGAGAAAAGACAAAGCAGTAGTTAGTTACCTGTTGTTTGTTTTGTGCTTGGATTACACCAAAGAAGGGGAGACTTTGATGGCTTGGGCACATCCCAAACATTCCCTGAGGGGACTGTAACTACGAATCTTGGTGTTCTCCTGTTAGTGACTGACACCAACTGCAACAGGATCGTGATTGCTGGACATCAATTTTTTATTAACATACTACATCTTATCGTTGTCCTTTTAAAGCCTCGAGATGGTTTTCCCAGTCGATACTTAATTAGGGGTTTTATTCTGTGATTGATCAGAGCTAGATGGCAGTTCTGCCTCTCTGGGCTCCCTCACGCGCTGCAACAATTAGAGCCTGAGAAACTAGCTTCATGAATGGGTAGCACCTTGCCAGCAGGATCCACCGCGAATGCCAAGTCTGAGGTGGGGCAGTGTGGGACCCCAGTTCAGAAGTAGATCCAGGCACAAGACAAACATATCCTTGTGTCCAAGGGGAGAAGGAAACAGCGGAGAGAGTTGCAGACTTAACCTGTGCTTGAGACAAGGATCTCAACAAAGGGCTGCCTTTCCTCGCTATGCTTGGAGGCAACCAAACCAGTGCAGCTGAACAGATTAAAAAGGAGAGATAGTGGGGAAATCCTTCCCAGAGAGCTGAGCTATCACTGCAGCCACTGAGCTCTGCCTCAAATGATAAACGCTTAGTTGCAACATTGCTCGTGTTGATATCGCTGCCACATTACCAACAGGAAAGAAGAGACTGTGCCCTTGCAAGAAGTCTGTAATCTCAGAGAGCAAAATACTCACCATAGTTTTCTGCTGAGCAGGCAGGTGGTCTGGGAGAAGATGGGAGACCTGTTCAAATGGAACTAAGCATTCCTCATCACTTCATCTGTTTTAAAAATGGGACCAAAAATGTTTCATCTGAATTCAGCGGGCACATTACCTTCTCCTCATTCCAAAGCCTCCACAGCCTTTCTTGGAGAGAGTTCTTTTTCTGAAAATGCTTAAGCTTATAGGAAAAAATAGATAGAATTAATAAGAAATAAGCCCTAAGCTGTTTCACTGTCTTGATGAAAGTGCCATCAGCTCCTGTCCTGTCTGCATGGAGGGTCCTTTGGGGAGAGAGCCTGCTCAGTAGTGAGGCTGATGCCACCAGGATGTGTCCCTTCCAAAGTCACAAGGGATGTGATTCTCAGCCTGGGCACGTGCTTGTTTTTCACCTTCCAGAATCTGTCAGCAGATTTGGTTAGTATTCCTCAAAAATCCTTCTGAACCAGCAGTGATTTATATTAAAGACCCTTGGTGATGTAGGCTATAAATTTTCTCAGCAGATACCGGCAACACAGAACAGCCATAATGACTAGTAGGTAACCACTGGAGCCATACTCTGCTCTGATGGTACCAGCAGCAGGTCGCAGGGCCACTCAGGGCCCTGCCTAATGCCTTCAATCACCCCCATCCAAATCCTGCTAGAGAGCTGGAAGCAATTGCACTGACTCATCTACATGGTCCTGGTTAAAATAAAACTGTTTTTTTAATTAATGCTTTTTAATTTCCTACTTTTTGCCCCATTAAACCGTTTCACTGACAGTTGGACTTGGTTTCTTTCACCTAAAGGGATTATTGCTCTTCATTTGAGCTTTTTTGTTGCTAGATTTCTAAACAAGGACAAGATATTGGGCTATGAATTCCTTCCTCCAAGAAGAGAGACGGAACGACTGTCTTAGGCACATGCACCACAAGCGCTCTTACTGCTGGGGTATCCATCCTACTTCACCAAAAGCCACTTTCTGAGTTCTGCAGTGATGTTATCAGCCACTTAGTTGTGAGTAGCAAGGTTTTTTGGTGGAGCATCACCCCATTCATCTTATTCATGTGGAACTTGTGAACCAGCTGCATTCCTCTGTCCTCTTAAATGCAGGTCAGCTCCTGACAGTTTCCTGACCTTAGGGCCGCAGCAGCAACAGTAGATCTGATAAACTGTCCCTTCCCCTCATAAAGGAAAAATAAACTCTTCCGTTTGTGACAAACACTGCAGATGAGCCCGAAACACAACCTTTTTTGTTTGCATCAAGTAAACCCACATGTCTTGTGGACCTTGCACTAAGAGAGCTACTCGAGGGAAATGCTGAACAGACTCGTGTAATAGCTCTACAATAAAAAACAGATCTGCAGACAGAGCTGCTCACGTTCAGCACCATCAGAGACCTTCCTATTAATGATTTATGTGGCACTATAGATTAGCATAGCACTCCGCAGGAATAAATACAGCGAGAAGCGAAGTCCCGTATCTTGGGAAAGCCGGGCGATGGCCAAGGCAGAAATTTGTTCTCCAGACCAAAAGCTGAAACTAAGGAACCCAGAATGCTGCTCTTGCCAGATAGATATAGCTCTCATTTTCCTTTTAAATTCTGATTTCCTATCAGAAAAGCAGTGCCTGTCTATTTCACAACATCCTTAGGATGGTTGTTGTAATTATTGCTATTTCATGGTAGGTCTATGAAGATTGTTTTGGCTTTGAACACGGCCAAGACAACATCAACCATTGTCAGAGATTTTTCTTCCTAGCACAGATTTCAGGGAGGCAGCAAGAGCAGGAAGCAGCAATCAAGAAAAGAAATAAATCACATCCTGACAACAGCTGCTCACAGTGGAAAGAAATATCATTGAAAGTATTCTTGGCTTTTTTTTTTCCCCCTCTACAAATTTTCAGCTGTAACTCAAGAGCAAAAACTTCTACTTTGTAGTCCTCCAACTTTCCATGGACCACCAGCAGATTGCTGCACTGACCTGCTTGGAAATGAACCTCAGGGCTATGTAACTGCAAAAACATTAGGGACAGATCCTTCACAGAATCACAGAACATCAGGGATTGGAAAGGACCCCTCAAAAATCATCCAGTCCAATCCCCCTGCCACAGCAGGATCCCCTAGATCCAGTCTGACAGGAACAAATCCAGGCAGGTTTTAAACATCTCCAGAGAAGGAGACTCCACAACCCCCCTGGGCAGCCCCTTCCAGGGCTCTGTCACCCTCACTGGGAAGAAGTTCCTTTTCATATTTATGTGTAGCCTCCTATATTCCAGCTTACATCTATTGCCCTTTGTCCTATCTTTCGATGACATTGAGAAGAGCCTGGCTCCATCCTCCTGACACCCATCCTTCACATGTTTATCAACATTAATGAGGTCACCCCTTCAGTCTCCTCTTATCCAAGCTAAAAAGACCCAGCTTCCTCAGCCTTTCCTCATCAGGGAGATGTTCCACTCCCTTCATCTGACAAAAGAGTATGCAGGGCAAGCACCAACTCCCCCCATGTGCATGCTTTCAGAAAAATTTACATTACATTAAAGATAAGACTACTTCTCTCTGCATGCTGACATTGTTAAAGACATAGTGTAGTATATCAAGTGGGGTCCCTCAGGGATCTTGTTCAACATCTTTGTCAGTGACATGGACAAAAGCATTGAGTGCACTCTCAGCAAGTTTGCTGATGACACCAAGCTGCGTGGCGCAGCAGACACACTAGAAGGAAGGGATGCCATCCAGAGGGACCTAGACAGGTTGGAGAGGTGGGCACAAGGCAACCTCATGGGGTTCAACAAGACCAAGTGTAAGGTCCTGCATCTGAGTCCAGGCAATCCTAAACACAAATACAGGCTGAGCAGCGACTGGCTGGAGAGTAGCCCTAAGGAGAGGGACCTGGGAGTGCTTGTGGACGAGAAGCTCAACGTGAGCTGGCAGTGTGCACTTGCAGCCCAGAGGGCAAATCGGATCGGCTGCGTCAGGAGAAATGTGGCCAGCATACTGAGGGAAGTGATTCTCCACCTCTACTCCGCTCTGGTGAGACCCCATGTGGAGTACTGCATCCAGTTCTGGAGCCCTTATTACAAGAAGGATGTGGAAATACTGGAGCATGTGCAGAGGAGGGCAACGAGGATGATCAGAGGATAGACAGAGAGTTGGGGCTGTTCAGTCTGGAGAAGAGGAGGCTCCAAGGTGACCTTCTTGTGGCCTTCCAGTGTCTGAGAGGGGCCTACAAAAAGGCTGGGGAGGGACTATTTAGGATGGCAGGTAGTGACAGGACTAGGTGCAATGGAGCAAAGCCCATTATCGATGGGTAGATTTAGACTGGATGTGAGGAAGACGTTCTTCACCGTGAGAGTGGTGAGAGCCTGGAATGGGTTGCCCAGGGAGGTGGTTGGTGGCCCCGTCCCTGGAGGTGTTTAAGTCCAGGCTGGATGAAGCTCTGGCAAGCCTGGTCAAGGGTGGGGTGTCTCTGCCCATGGTGGGGGGTGTTGGAACAGGATGATCAGGTGGTCCCTTCCAACCCAGAGTGATTCTAATTCTATCATTTCTCCAGTGAAGTGATCGTGCTGTGGCAGGGGGACTGGACTAGCTGATCTTTCAGGGTCCCTTCCAATCCCTAATGATTCCATGATTCTATGATCCTGAAGAGCTGAAAGCCGAAGAGCTGAAAAAGCCCAGTTGTTTTCACATTTTGAAATATCACCAAAAAGAAGAAAAAAAGACTTTGAATCCACAAAACCACTCGCATCACACACACAAAAAAGCACTCTCCGCCAGCGTTCAATACTGAGGGTTATTCACAGCAGCTCAGCTAAACACTACGGCAGGGAAGTATTCTTGATGAGAAATTAAATAGTCAGTCTGAGCGTTTCCTAAGCATCTTTGTATTCATCAAGTGTGTGTAACACCAGAGCATAAACACATGAGAAAATGTGGAGCCAGAACAATACTGACTACAAATGCTCACAGCAGCCCATTTCCTTAGTGTCTCAAAATAAGGAATAAGTACAAATCCACTATTGTGCTTTAAATCATTAACCCCCATCTTAATGTGTCTGGGAAAATAAAGACAAAGCAGAGTTTTCAGAATGTTCCAACAGCAGTTTGCACCTTAATGGACTTTCTGCGTTTTAACCTTCTCCTACAGGTAATGCAATACTCACCCACTCCAGTTTTCAGACAATTAATTAGCAAGGCAAAAGAATTCACAGGAGATCCTTCGGCAACAGTTCTAAGGGTTTATTGCCTAACACAAACAGCAGGCGTCTACCTCCACTGCTGTTTCTGATTAAGCGTCAAACATCATTGATATTTTGCTGAGTACTGAGCAAGTCCTACATCAAGTTATCTAGCGGAAGCCTGGTTTCAGTCATGATTCCCATGGTCAAGTGCAATAACAAGTGCCCTACGCAAGATAGATCTTGTTTTACTGACAGCCACGTGACAAGTGTTCCAAGCTTTGATCATTCTCTTGCTTCACTCTTTCAATTTTAGATTCAGAGAAAATGTTTTATGAGGCAAGAGACGTATTGTCCCATAGCTATTGCTCATTTTGAGTTTACAAGCAAAAATTTCTTAAAAATTAGAAAAAACTCACAAACTTCCCCCACCAAATTGTTTTTTCACACAGGTACTATCACCAGGTGTAAAGTCACCCAGTCAAGTTCACTCATCATGCAGTAAAGAAAAGAACAAGAAAAATTGTAGGACTATGGCCAGACTGCTCTTCTAGAGCAGCTTTGTGCAAGGTATGAATCCTTCAAATCCTGACTCAGATGCAGCAACTACAGTTCAACACAGTCCCTTTCTCTCTGCTCCCACCTTTACGCAAATTTCTGTTTAACTGAGGGCTAGGTTCATCTTTTATCCCTCCCTTCCACACAATGCTTGGAGATAAGAGGATTTACCACAGGTTGACAAAGAAGTGCTACCTTTAGTGTTTGTTCAGAGGGAGCTCTCCAAGCTGCTCTTTTTTTTTTACCTTAGTCATGTTCCAAACTCTACATTAATCCATAAAAAGGCTACACTAACCCTCATCATTGTGGGTGAGACTGGAATCAAATAAATGGGAGGTTACTTCCGTCTCATGGACCTATTTCAATTTTCAGATTAAAATCTTAAAAGAATGAAAGAAGAACTTATTCAGTCTACATATGTCTAACTCCTGAAGTCAACTGCAGTTAAACACCATAGAAGTGTCTTCTCATGTCACTCCTAAGATAACCAAGCAAAACATTGTAAGCATTAAGAGGTAAGAGGTAGTTGTTCCCAAATCTATGCAGGTAACAGATTGCTGGCTGCAACATCTCAGTGCACCCTTCACACCGTGGGGCTGGTTGCTGCCATCATTTAACTCCTCTGTGTTCACAGGCACTATTCTAAGAATCCAACAGTAGAATTGAGTTTCTCTGCACACAGCAGTATGTCTCCTCCTCCTCAGTCTTCCCCATGAAGCTGACAGGGTTTGGATTATTGGTTCTGAGAATCTTGTTTGCCAAAACATACGTTGCCGGGCTTTTCTGGACAGAGAGGACAGTAAGCACGGTTTTATTAAGTTCCCTTAAACGCAACTGGTAGATTTGACCTTTTTCCTATTTCGTTCTAGCCGTATCTGTTCAACTTAACCGAGTTATAATGCTACACAGGAAAAGAACAACACTGAAATCACCAGGCACTGTGGTGATTTAACCAAACTTAGTCAGCAAAAAACATGACAGTAAGACCTGACATCCTGAAAGCCCTGTCAACTGCTTTTGACTAGATCAGCTTCACTCCATGAATTGGATGATTTCATCACTGTCGCACTCTTGTTTGAGGTCAAATATTAGTTCTTCCACCCTGCAGTGCCACTGCTGTGCAAATTTTCAAATCAGATATTATGACTCCCTCCTCCTAGAGCCATTCTACATCTTTAATTACTAAAAAATATAATCTCTTGAAAATAACGTTACGAGTGCGGTTGGTTAAATATTTAATAATTATTTAAATGCAAGACTGTCTACCATAGGAAACCCTGTAATTAGTCAAGTAAAAAGGAGGTTTGAAATGCAAGCGCTGGAAAGGTACATTCTGTGCACTCCATTTCATTTTATGGTCTCCAAGAACTATTACAATTTTTAATAAACTTGTATCTGGGATTTGAATTCAAACACTTATGCTCAAAAGGCACAGATTTATTAACTAGAAGACACCCAAAGTGGTAATAAAACTTATTCCCCAGTGGAATATTGCAAACGGGCTGTAAAAATTACGTTTGATTAATCCGGCTGCCGTTAAAAGAAAACAGCTGGACGATTTGCATCGCAATGCCCCATTTTTGGGGAGCTGACAAATATTGTTCATTATTCATCCTATATTGCTGATTGGCAAACATTTTTCTTAGTCCAGTAGTGATGTCTCTTGGGCATGGCTGCTTCTCTTTATGATTGCAAGCTGAGTTCTCTTGGTATCGTGGGGTTTGCAAATGCTAAGAGTCTTTCTTTCCTCTAAGATGTTCCACATTTCAAAGAGAATGATAAATTTCTGCTGAAGCCAACAAAATAAGCAGCACATATAGGGAGACAAGTATCTGGCTAATAAGTTTTTCAAGTGTTACTGACAGTTACTTATTTTTCTACAATTAATAAAGACAGTATTCACAGCCTCCATCTCTTCAGTGAGATAACACATCAAATGCTTGGCAGATATAAAATGAAAGCTAACAAAAAAGTAACCCAATTTAGCTTAAAATTATACAGAAATACCTGTTAATAATTACAATTAATGAGAATAATTAATGAAGTTATCTATTTTTGCAGGTGAAAATACCAGAAAGAACAAAAGAAGAAATTACTGTTTTCTCTGCCCCAGAACTGCTGGAGAATGTCCAGCACAGAGTCACAAAAATGACAAAGGGATTGGAACATCTCCATGATGAGGAAAGGCTGAGGGAGATGGGTCTCTTAAGTTGGGAAAAACCACTGAGGGGTGACCTTATTAATGTTTATAAATATGTGAAAGGTGAGTGTCAGGAGGATGAAGCCAGGCTCTGCTCAATGTCATCTAATGACAGGGCAAGGGGCAATGGGTGAGCTGGAACAGAGGATGTTCCACATCAATATGAGAAGGGACTTCTTCCCAGTGAGGGTGACAGAGCACTGGAAGGGGCTGAACATGGTGGGTTGTGGAGTCTCCTTCTGTGGAGATGTTTAAAATCGATCTGGCCATGTTCCTGTATGACTGGATCTAGGGAATCCTGCCGTGGCAGGGGGATTGGATGATCTTTTGAGGTCCCTTCCAATCCCTAATGTTCTGTGATTCTGTGTAATTTATGAAGTAGATAAATAACAGGCATCATCCTGCTTCATGGTTTGCCATACTCTGGCTCTAGAGCTGCAGTACACACACAGGCTCTGCAACAGTTAAGACAGTTGAAGTAAAACAAAACTTGTATGATTCCAGAAAAGAAATACCAAGCCACAGCAGGTCAAACTAGTGTATGAAAATCTAATACTGGCTGCCTACGTCAGAAGATCTTAACTAACTCAGCTTTGTTATGATCCTGACAGCTCTAGGTCCAACTAAATAGCTTTACCACACTTTCCTTAAAATTAATTTTAATTGAAATGTTATCTGCAGCCCACAACATGTTTTAATTACTGTTTACTCAGTTGCTGACCAGTTTTCTAAACATTGAGTAAAGATCACAGCAACCTCTACCTGAAATAACTATCACACTGAACTCTTCTGCCCTGTTGATGGTGCTGACTACAAAATAACCCTGAGCTGGTTAACCACTTGCAAACCCAGCAGCTGTAAGAGCTCACATAGTACCAACATACACCTTTGTTTTCGAGTGACAGAGTAAAGTATTCAGTCACATCTGACAACTCAAACAGTATCTGACAATTATATTGAACAAAAATGTTTGGACTCCATGATCCCAGGGGTCTTTTCCAACCTGAGTAATTCTGTGTGAAAAGTAAACACTGCTGGAAGTTTGCTACAAAGGGCACAGAGGCTGGTTTATCACTGTACCTATTGTAGGTCGTTAATTACACACATAGAAGTAGTCAGCAGTGAAAACGCTCATGCATTACAACTACTCTGCAATGTTAAAAGAAGCTGCACAGACAGCAGCAGGTCAGGTTGCAGGTTACACAGCTCACCAGACTATGAGAGCTGCAGCAACAGGATTGAGGGTTTCATGGGATTTCGTTAAACCAACACATGCAGGCAGGATGCAGTTTGGTGACCAGTCATTATCAAGGCTGAGTGCAAAGAACGAATAGGCTGGGAAACTCATTTCACAGAACCACAGAACATTAGGGATTGGAAGTGATCTTGAAAGATCATACAGTAGAAAGAGGGTGCTCTCACAACTTATTCCCCTAAAACCCCCTCCTTCCCTCCAGAGGTAAAAGAGGGGAGAAGTTATGCCAAGATTTACAAAAAAAACTGATGCCTACCAACCAAAAAGGCATAAACTAGGCGTCTTTGCATACAGTTTATAGACAAAGCAAAGAAAGATGACTTTAGCAGCAAAATAAGGACAATCTGGAATGTGGGGAAGGTTTCCACACAAGTACAAGTTTTCACCCTTCCTCTATGTTGTCCCTGACTAAGCAAAGACACCACTGTCATTTCTCCCTTGCTCTCTGTACTGCATTCGCAAATGGAATCTCTGGAATGCATCGACAACAAAATCAATTCTCTGGCTACCCCACATCATCTCAGATATTCAGTGATGTTCACCAGTAAGTGGCATGAGACCAACATCTATTTTTACAAAGAACACGGCAAGCTAGTAAGATGGCAGGCTGTCTTCTCCTTGCTCCAGACTCACTGACAGAGCAGAATACAAACCCACCCTAAGTAGCTGTGATAGCATTGTTTACTCACACAGTATCAGTAACCTTTCTGCCTTGTCACAGCACATTCTTAAGGTAAAAATTTCAGACTGACAGTTTCTAATCACTCCTACAGGGAATGACTTCAGAGTGTTTATTCTACAGTAACAGGAATAAGCCTGGATTTATAGGCACTAGGACTGGGTTGTGAATTTCCTTTCATCACCAAAAATCTCAACTCCACACTGAATCTGAAGATCTGTTTAAGTTTGTAAGTAGACCTGATCCAGGACCTTTTCTCCTCTTATAAAGATCTCTCCCTCTCTTTGTTGAAAACCTACTAAATCCATCAAAAGGTCTACAGAGATGTGACAGTCTTTACAGAGCTTGCTGCCGTCTTCAAATCTCAAGCGCACTGTGGTGTTTTTAAGATACAAAACGCATGTTACGAAAGCTTCCTGTTGACCCAAAGCAGCTTCACAGCGTGGTACATTTGAGGACTAGGAAGATGACAGCACAGGCCTATTTGCAAAGCTTCTGAAGGGAAGAGCAGGAAAAAAGAAGACAGAAAAAGAGTACTTTAAAAAGACAAAAAAGGCCACAAAATTGATTTTTATTCTTTTAAGTGAAATCATTAATTCAATGACATTAAAATGGTGATTCAGGAATACCAGATGCCGGCGCAGTATCAATTTTATCATCATTTGGGCTCTTCAACACTGCATTTACACTTTGCTATATGAGCTCCACTGCTTCATAACCTTACATCTAAGAGGGTCCAGCATGATCAAATATTTTCTCAATTAGTAGAACATTGGTAGTCAGGGTGGAGTTTAGCAGAATACTGATAACCAGGGTAGGGTGGTGCTACATGGTTTTGTGAATGGATTCTTTTAATACAGAAGTATGACAGTTATGACGCCAAAGCTCAACTGACCTACTTGAAAGCTTGTTTCCTGGAATTTTGTATTTGACTTTAAGCTGATTTCAGTGCAGAGCACAACAGAGCTTCATAAACTAACTACACAGAACCAATTAAATCAAGCTGTGCGTTCCGAGTTTGAAATCCCACAAGAATGAACAGAAATCCCGCTGTCTACAGGTGAAAACTGGTGCATCCCTCTTCTAACTCTTAAATTTCCAAGAAAGCAGAGTCTTCTTTAAAAGATAAGTGATTTACAGCCTATGCAGACCCTGAGTCCCATTATCCTACTTTACAGTAGAATGGACAGACAGAATGTCAGGACTGTCTTCAAGCTGCCATTCCAAGTACAACCACCACTTGTTGCTCCAGGCTATGTACTTTAAGTACACAGACTACTCCCAACTCTTTCCAAAACTCCTTGCTACCCAGAACTTCTATTTTCACCACATAAAGTTTAGCATTACCTTGGTTGCTGCTCATAAAATATTTTTAAAGGATCTGAACCATTACAGCTACTTACCATTAAGCGAAACGTTTGGAAACTTTGGATAAGCTCAGGGAAAAAAAAAAACCCAGTGTCGGGCATAAATGTAACAAAAACCCAGCAGGCTCTCACACACTGGAGCAGTGTGGGTTCCTGAATTCAGCTCTCAAAGAACCCAAATACAACAATAATGCTCTTGGCACAGGGCATTTCCTGCAGATTAATGGCCAGCAGGGAGGGGCTGATGGCCCACAGCGCAGCCAAGGGCCATTAACCCCAGCCGGCCATTAATCCCCAGGAAGTGTCCTATGCCAAGATCATTTTCTTATTTCAAAATGAAAAGCAGCAGAGCCTATGTGGGTTTTTTTTTTTGTTTTGTTTTAATGAATGATGCTATTCAACTGCTGTCTCCAGGGTATAACACCTATGGAAGGCAACTTGCTGCAGTTGAACTAAGAGAATGCAAGCGCAGAGGATGGGCAAAGCACAAGACCCATGTAGAACACACTCAGTGTATTATAAGAGGCTGACAGCAATTAGGGGATGGCTGTAACCCTATTCATTGCTCAGAAACATGAGAAAGTGCTGAATCACTGTATCATGAGCAAAGAGGTTGCTGTGAGCTGCGTTTAATCATTCTCAACTGTGCTGCTGAGCACACTTTCAGTAACAAGAGACGTGTATCTGCCTTGTTCCCTCAAAAAATGCCCAGCACATAGCTCTACAACAGCAGTGTCATGGTCTTTGTAGTACTTTATGGAAGCAAAAAGGACAGTTCCCATGTTTATTACCATTCCTGTCACTTACACCTGCTGGTAACTCAAGCTTCCTCAAAATCACATCCAAGAAAACACTCAACCTTGCAGTTTAGCAAGCAGGCATGCATCAGTGTAGACACAGAGAAACAGAACAGTAAACCTATGTTTGCAAGGTGACCTGTCATCACAACCTTTAGTCTTCTGTTAAGAGACAATCTGAGTGCCTCACCATGGTTTTTCTTTCTTCAGCACCAGTAAGAAAACACATGGTTGTAGTGCTCCCAGTGCAGCTCAAGCAAGAGTTACCGGGATTCTCTACAGTAACACTTGTGTTCCTTGAGCTACTGATGGACTTATTCACACGCTACCCTCAAAGATGACCATTTGTAAGGTAGGAAACTTGCACACCAAAAAGGGTTTTCAAAGGGCATCAAATGAATAACAATCTTTGAGATACTGAACCTTATCAACATGCTCAACAGAATTACAAAATATTAGGGATTGGAACAGAACTCAAAAGATCATCTAGTCCAATCCCCTTGCCACAGGAGGATCCCCTAGATCCAGCTGCATAGGAATATGTCCAGGTGGGTTTTAAATGTCTCCAGAGAAGGAGACTCCACAACCCCCCTGGGCAGCCCCTTCCAGGGCTCTGT
>JAOXOE010000765.1:16199761-16211847 GCA_028565055.1 Phoeniculus purpureus | reverse complement strand
TTTCTCCCCTCTGGGGGAGGGAGGACATTTCCATCTGCACGGTTGAGCAGATTAACTTGGTGCTAAACCGTGACAGTGGAATACAATTTAATTTCAAATAAAGACAGTCCTCAGAAGTCAAAGTCTATGTCACCCTTCCAGAAAAAGCTGTGGTGTCCTGTTGCAGAGAGGTGACAACTGCAGCCAGAGTCAGAACACTTTCAACTAACTGAATCTCCACTTAAACGTTGCATTGTACTAGAGTGAAATTTGTTTTGAAAAAGTGTTTTCAGAGGAAAGTTTAGGAGTTCTTGGTTCCTACAGGCATTTCCAACTAGAACTGATAGAGAACCTGACATGTGTCAGCAAAGGACAGGCGGTTCTGATAACATACGTTTGAAGGAATTATTCTTTTCCTTACAATACTGAAATTTTGAAAAAGTCACTACATGACTGAATTCTCCCAGACTGTTCCCCCAATACTTTTTAATGTTTGGATGACATGTTAACTAGGGACCTAAACAGACCAGAGCTTTACACTGTAGTGCCTACAGAGTGAGGCAATGGGCAGGAGGGTCAAACAGCAGCCTGTGGTCCAGCTTACCATCCTCATTTCTCTCCTCACCGTATCACGCTGCATCCCATAGTCCCAGCTCTGATGTCAAGGAAAGACAAAGATGAAGATTTTTTTTTTTTTGGTTTGTAATCCATTCATTTATTTATTTTATTCTGTGACTGTAGAAGGTTGATCTGTGTGCTTCTCAGGCCTGATTTATGTTGAAACCTTGTGCTCCTAGGAAAGGTTGGCAAAAATCCCACTTTTGGTGTAGGCAATGAAACAATATGAATCACACTTCTTACCTTAAAGTCCATTCTTTGAATGAAAAAAGCTGCATTTCAAACCAAGTGTCATTCAGTAACATGTCATGTAACAAAAGCAATTTCTTACAGGTTTTCGGAAAGGTGGCAATAAGAAAAGAAGCAAACGTACTCTATACCTATTCTTTCATGACCAGAAATGAAAGCAGAGAATGAAGAGAAGAAGCTGCTACTAAGCATAACAGTGAAATTGTACTGGGAGATAATATTTTCTACAGAACCTTCCCATTTTTTTTAAGTTCCATTGTATTTATAGCTGCCTTACTTTGATTCAGTCGGTGGATTGGTGATGGCTTTGTTTAAATTAAATTGATTTTATTTCCCTGAGCTGAATCTGTTTTATCCACGGCCACAATCTCAGACTAAGCCCTCCCTGTCCTTTACCTATACCTTCAAAACATTTTGCTGTATTGTCTCTTTCCCATCCCTCCAAAGGCAGGTAGAAGATAGTGAACAGCTCTGTGGTGGTTTGTTGCTGGGTGGGCTTAAACGATGACAGTAGGTAAAATTCTTGAATTATTTAGGCAGTTCCTATTATATCGCTAGTAGTCCGTTGTAATCTTAATGTAATTGGTACATTTATTCACTCTACTGCTACTTTGTCTCAATATTCTATGACAACAAATATTTCTCACATTATTTTTGAGCTGCTAGTCATGTCCTGATTGATTAGAAAAATAAAGGAGTGCGTCAGACTTATAAATTCACTTGGGCTGAATCAGGAAACTTAACACAGGTCCACAACAAAACAAATTTAAGTACAGTTACCACTAAGATTTGCTCAAAAAGTAGAAAACAAAAAGAGAAAATAGAGTATCAGATTACGGCTGCAAGCAAACTCTCACTAGGTGTATTTCCCCCAGTTCCTCAGCAACTCAGCCCAAGATAAATGTACATGTCTCCAGCTCCTTGGTGCCTTCAGCTGTCTCCTTCCTCCCTACCATAGCCACCTCCTTGGTGCTATTGGCTCTGTAGAACCAGGAGTGGTGGGTGCACACCTGCATTTTTTGTTCAAATCCCTTTTTTGACTTCTGCTGTGAGACGTGTTGCTTTGTCCCCCATGATGTGAAGGAAGGTGGGCAAGAAGGTGTGCACAGGCATGAGAGTGGGAAGACAAATATTAATCCCTTCCATCTCTTGAGTCAGAGGTTGTGGGAGAGCCTCTATCTTACTTTTGGCATGGTATGCTGAAATATGTATTTCTCCACTACTCCACTAAGGATGTAATAAATTGAGATATGCAGGAGTGCAGAAGACAATAGTTACTGGGGAAAAATTATAGCTCTGTGTCTTTTACAAATGAAACTTGACATCAGGCTGAGGAGTGACTCTGAACATGTTTATCCATTTTGGAACTGCAGTCTGTGATCACAAAACCAAATGCTCAGTCTCAGCAGTGATCCTGTCACATCATCACTTGCAAGCACAACACCACAATTGCAAAATCCAGGGGATTTGATTTATATAGCAATAGGGCCTTGGGATTTGGGAAGTGTCTGGATGAAGCTACATGTTTGTAACCATATCCTAGTCTAATCTCTAATTAAAGGTGCTAGAGGGACCTTCCCTGACTCTGTAAACATCGTCAGTAATTGCATGTCATGTCATCACTTTAAAAGGCTTTAAGTAAGAAGGATTTTGTGGAGACTTAATCTCCTAAACCCTTTTTACCTAATGTATAGAAACCCGATTTCACTTCAGAAACAAATATTTCAAAAAGATGTACATTCTGGTGTGTACAGAAAATTTGAATAGTTTTATCTGTCTCATAGCTCCTTGTCAGCACTGAGCACTGGCCCCTGGGAGAGTATAAAATCATTGGGACGAAAGGCTCTCTTCATTTCCTATTTTAAGATTCCCTCAAGGGAATATACATCTTACAACTGAAGGAAAATCAGGTAACATCAGCACCTTGACTTCTGCGCTTCACTAGAAGAGTGTACACATAGCAGCTTGATTCAACATCAAAGATGAATTACTCACTGTGACATTCTTGATGAATATTAAGAACTGCACTGAAATCAAAGGGAGGTGCACTTTGTGCTCCTGTGGTAATACCGTCTCTTCTGGTTTACCTGCCAAAACTCTGACCTCTGATTGTCAGCCAGGTGATGGGAGCCTAATTATTTGCTTGTACCTAAAAATTTTCTCTGTGTGTGTGGCTGTTTCACGCACCACTACATGGCCTTAGCCACAGAAACTTCTTTGGCTGACACAGTAATAGTTTTAGGGATTTCTCTCCACTTCATCTCTGGCCACTGTGCACAACTGAATGTGAGTAAATGTGTTTTATAAACGTCTTTAAGGCGTCCATTGGCTCAGGTTTCCTCCTAGAAATCGTCCCTGAAAAACACTGTGTTTCGGCTGATCACGAAAAACTCATGAATGGCCTTGGCTCCCCACTGCCACATTTTCTTACGTTCTCAAAATGTCGAATGAAGGAGGTGAGGTATTGAAAATGCGTAAAGCTGCATTGTTCCAACCAATAATGTAAAACTGCTCTAATTCAGCTGATGGTTTTGCCCCTTGTCTTTGCGCTTGTTACAAAGCAAAGTAAACCAAACTGAATTCTTAGCCTTGAGAAGAGTCAAGCACTGGAACCAGTTGCACGGAGAGGCAGTATACTTGCGTTGTTAGAGATGTTACAGAATAAGGCCCTGCATAACCTATGCTGACTTTGCAGTTAGAACTGCTCTGAGCAGTGGGATGCAAAAAGTGACACCTAGGTGACCCCTTTGAGTTAGATTGTGCTGTGATTCTGATTTTTAAAGCATGTGCATGGAACTGGTTCTTGCTGTGCGAGAGAAGTGGGGTATTTGCCTTTAATATGAGGTGCCATTCATGTTATACTCACTGTGAAATCAGTACTTCCCTGCTGCTTCAGTACCACCCCAAATAAGAATCACCAGTGAGGCAATGTTTTAATGAGTCCCACATACCTCTGAAAGAAATGCAGCTAAACAGTGACAAATATAGCAAAGTTGTCATCTAAGCTTGTTTTTGTGGAATTTTGCAAAGGTCATGTAATCCTAAGAAAGTTCAAGAAAACAGTGGGCAACTACATCCTGAAAAAACTGGAATCTTGCTATGTGAAGAATTGTGAAGTTCTCTTCAGCCAGTAAAACTTTCAAAAACTGGAGTGCCATTTCGCCTATGGTGAGTTGAAAATAGCATAGTACATTTCCTTATAACAGCTTTGATCCATTTTCGTGCATGGTGAGAACAAAATTTTTGTGACACTAAGTGTGATCATCTGAGACTGGGGTGTATTTTTTTCTGCAAGCAGCAGCTATCAATGCAGCTATGTTTGACAGAAGCCAGAACCCATAGTAAACTGTGAAAACAACCTTTCCTGAACAGTTGACCATTATTATTGTTTATTCCTTGAGTTCTGGTACCTATCAAAATATTTTTGCTTTCAGAAAGACAGATTTTGGATTACAAAATTCGCAGTCTAAGAAAAACCATGTACAAAGTACAGAAGACATGACTACAGTTATATTTGCTTGCATTTGAACAGTGAACTTTCACAACTGAACTTTAGTAAGTGAATTAAGTAACTGACAGCACCTATTTAGAGTAGCAATGCCCGTGTAATTCTGGACAATGGTACTGGAATATTGGTTTACCTCACATATTTAATTAGTATTAGACTAAAGTCAGTCTAAACTTGCATTGTGATGGTCCCTTTTGGATGCAAACCTGCTGGGTAGAACACATGCCTGCACTTTGGTATCTGGGCTACATTTTCCAGCATAGCATCTCGCAGCAGCATCACATAGCTGACTGACATCCCTCTTGGCTAATCCTGATTATCTCTGCCAGATAATCTGGAAATACAAAGCATATGAGTTTGCTGATAGAATTTTAGTTCTGACTCTCACCAGGGCTATTCTCAGATTTCGGTGTTATATGATATACTGGCACATCACCAAAATCATTTTGACATCGACCTAAGAGCTGCAGGTTAAATATGATTTGTGGCTAACATATTTTGCATATGAAATTCCACTTGTTTTCTGCAGAGTCCAAATGATTTGTATTGAAATTGTCTTCTAACCTGGGGCACAAGGATTTTTTCTAACAAACCAAGAGTTCTCTAGAAGCCTATTTCATAGCCTGTTCAAGAAAACGTTTCTCCAAATGATATTGAGTCTTAAAACTTGCTATTTTTAAAAGAAATAGGATAGAGTCAGCATTTTGGTACAGAAGAACTTCAGTCAATCAAAAGGTGTTTAGCTTTTGCTTTGCCTTGTTCCATGTAATTGCTTACACTGAGCTTAGCTGCAACTATATTGACATATTCTTTTTGAAAAAGATTTCTCAGTGTCACATAAGTGACTTAAAATTAGATATCATTCTTAGTTCATTTGATGTAAAAAGCCACTCAAGGATTTTCCTACAGTCACATGGTAAAACACCACATAACTCCATGAAAACTAAAGAAATAATAGCTTCTCTGCTTTGCTTTGCCACAGTGAGAAGGGAGATCTGTCAAAGTCTGGGAAAGCAGAAGAAGTAATGGAGCTTATTAACAGATATTCCCCCATGAGATGCTATCTCCTCTTGTCAGCCATGACATTGCCCTATCTGTGTTTATGATCACCGAATAACAGAGTCACAGAACACTAGGAAGGGACCTCGAAAGATCATCTAGTCCAATCCCCCCATCACAGCAGGATCACCTCGATCAAGTCACACAGGAAAATATCCAAGCAGGTTTTAAACATCTACAGAGAAGGACACTCCAAAACCTCACTGGGCAGCCCCTTCCAGTGCTCTGTCACTCTCACGGTGAAGAAATTCTTTCTCATATCTATGTGGAACCGCCTATGTTCCAGCTTACACCCATTGCCCCTTGTTCTATCACTAGATGACATTGAGAAGAGTCTGGCTCCATCCTCCTGACACCCACCCCTCACATATTTATAGACATTAATGAGGCCACCCCTCAGTCTCAAGCTAAAGAGAACCAGCTCCCTCAGCCTTTCCTCAGCAGGGAGATGTTCTACTCCCTTCATCATCCTTGTTGCTCTGTGCTGGACTCTCTCCAGCAGCTCCATGTCCTTCTTGAACTGAGGGGCCCAGAATTGGGCACAACACTCCAGATGTGGTCTCACCAGAGCAGAGTACAGGAGGAGAAGAACCTCTCTTGATCTGCTAACCACCCCTCTTGTGATCCACCCCAGGATGCTGTTGGCTCTCTTGGCCACAAGAGCACATTGCTGGCTCATGGCCATCCTGCTGTCCATCAGGACCTCCAGGTCCCTTTCTCCTACACTGCTCTCCAACAGGTCAGTCCCCAACCTATCCTGGTCCCTGGGGTTGTTCATGCCCCGATGCCAGACTCCACAAAATGAGCATGGAGTAAAGAGATTCCCCATAAAATTCATAGAGAATAAGGAGATTATGCTGAAAACCCAAGCTTGGAACAACTAGCAAGCTAACAGGTTGGACTGGGTACCAGAGAGGTAGAGAGACAGGGGAGCACTAATGAGCTGGGAGTGCTGAGAAATTAGCCTGATGATCGAGTAGGAATTAGAGGGCTGTTAAATGGGGGAGTAAATCCCTGACAGGATGACTGATGAAGAGGGATGTGGGTGCTCATGCAGATGAGTGGGTACCAGGAAGCTCATCGCAGTGGGTACGAGTGAGCAGATGAATATGGATGGGCCGAGGAAGGGAGATGAAAATAGATGGTTTACCCCAGCGCTATGGAAATGCGGGGAGATGCATTAAGATTTGCATCAGATGGATCAGATAGCTAAGGAGTCGCAGGCATTAGTTTAATGAGTATTTATGAAAGAGGCTGCGAGAGAAGGGGGGTAATCGTGGCGGTAGCTGCACCGGTGTCTTGGGCGCAACGGGCAGGTGGTGGAGAAGAGGGGAATTCATTAGTGCTGTAAGAAAGGATGAGGGCGATTAGGAGGTGTGAGATGGATGTGTGGGGCATGAGCATATGCAAACCCAGCACAGAGATGGGGCAAACGAGAATGTGGGGGGGAGCGGGTTGGTTGGTGTTGTGAAAGTCAGCTACAACCACCTGCGAGTGTGGGCGGGAGGGAAAATCAACTGCGGCCATGAGCTGGACGGAGAGAGACCAGATCTGATTGCACCAGAAATAAACATAGAGGAACTGCATGATCAAGGCTGATGCTGCTGTGGCAGGGGGATTGGACTGGGCGATCTTCTGAGGTCCCTTCCAATCCCTGATGTTCTGTGGTTCTGTGAGATGTCACTTCCAAACCTAATCCTAAACCTCGAGACAACTCTAAGTTTAAAGTTCATCCTAACACAATGGTAAGTGAAACCTATCCTGAACCCAGCGCTGTCTGACCAGGGAACTAACCCATCACCCAAACCCCACCTAACCCACACTTCCTAACCCTAAGCCAAGCTGAGATCTTCTGCTGAGCCTAATAGTAACCATAATCCTGTCCTAAACCTGACCCGTGCCTCACTGAGCCTGATACTAACCATAATCTTGTTCTAAACCTAACCAACACCTCACTGAGCCTGGTACTAACCATAATCCTGTCCTAAACCTAACCTGAGCCTGATACTAACCATAATCCAGTCCTAAACCTAAACCCATGCCTCACCCTAAACCCAAACGCTGAAGCAACTCTACCTCTAACCCTGAACCTACCTCAGCCCTAACCCTAACAAAGCCCAACCCTAAGCAAGAAGCCTTAACCTCATCTCTGACTTGACCTTAGAGAAACAGGTGGAAAATACTCAACGCGGTTGTGTTCAGCTGACACTGAACTGTGTTAGAACAACAGAAAGAAGTTGAGATGAAGACGTCAGAGGTGGAAGGGCCAGGTTTATGTCCTGTACGGTGTTTGCTGGCCTGGGGAGGCAGGAGGGATGGCTAAGCGAGTGGGTGTGAGGTAGAGATGAATGAGCTAAAGGTCTGTGTCGAGCAGCTCCACCAGAGAGCTCGGAGTGAGCTGGGAAGTACAGAATCCACAGCTGGGATCTCCGAGCAGAGCTCAGATCTGAGATCATCCTCAGATGAGGATCTCCAGAGCGGTGACACACGCGACCAGCGGCTGAGTCACACACCCAGCTCGGCTTGAGGAGGGGAGGTGTTTGTGTGGGATAGGATGTGTAAGGCAGAGAGGAGCAGGTGTGGGATGAATAGAGGTGGGTGCTGTCAGAGCTTGTGAGGAGGGATGGAGAGGACAGGTAACGGGATGGGTTCAGGTCAGGAAGGGGACAGAGCTGCAGATGGACATTTTCTGCCTTTTCCATATTGAGATCCCTGCATCTAGTGATAGGACAAGGGGCAGCGGGTGCAAGCTGGAACAGAGGAGGTGCCATGTAAATATCAGAAGGAACTTCTTCACAGTGAGGGTGACAGAGCCCTGGAAGGGGCTGCCCAGGGGAGTCGTGAAGTCTCCTTCTCTGGAGAGGTTTAAAACCCACCTGGGCATGTTCCTGTGTGACTGGATCTAGGTGATCCTGCTGTGTCAGGGGGATTGGACTGGATGATCTTTGAGGTCCCTTCCAACCCCTAATGTTCTGTGATTCTGTGTGTGATTCAGATGTGAGCTGAGGAGATGCCAGCTGCTGCCCAGTGAGCTGTAGCCCTTGTACCAGGTGACCACTGCTCAGTGCTCTCCCTGAAACCCTAGACATTAGATGGGATCAGTGGGACAAGCAGCCCCATGATCACCACACAACATGGCTGGGATTGGGGCATGGGACAGGTCTGGAGCTGGTGAGAAGGGGCTGTAGGGGGTAGAACCTGATGGGCTCAGGGGTAGAACCTACAAAACCACTTCAGGTAGGAGGATGAGCTCTTGGAGGACACAATCCAGCCCTTTTTGCTACCGTGCCAGGCGGAGAAGTTGCCCAGGCTGTCTGCTGAACCCAGTTCACATCCACCTCCTAGGTCTGTGGGACCACAGAGGTGGGTCAGTAGAGGGGCCAGGACCCATCTCCAAGTAGGGTGAGCTCTGTAAGGCCACTTCCCTGCCATACACAGCAGCAAGCTTTGTGCCAGCTCCAGATGCCTGCAGAGACCCATGTGGGATGTCCCAGCCCTGAGCACTGAACCTGCCTTGGAGAGGACGCTCTGGAAAGCTGCTGCAGACCAGCGAGGGGTCTGCTGCCTTGGTTAGGTGGCTCCTGGGGAGGGGAGTGTGAGCTGCCTCCCAACCTGCCTTTCCAGGTCTGCTTCTAGCGATTCCAGAGCTGCCCCTATAAACATTTCAAGAGCGGGGTCTTGCTTTGCAAGAGCCTTAGATTAAATTTAGGACCTGACTTCACGCATGGACCCGTGAGAGCAGAACTCCAAACCTCTTCCTTCTACCTTTATGCTTCACTTTCAGCAGCTCCAGTGTGCTGCTCTCTACAGGGTGCGAGCAGGGCTGTGGTTATCCACGGGGAACAGCCCCACTCCCCCCACAGACCCACTGGCAAACCTCCAGCTGGAACCTCTGTGGATCCAGGGCTTCATCTGGTGCCTAGAAGCGTTTTGCTGGGTAGTCTCCTTGGGTGCTTAAGTGCTTTCCTGCATTAGCTCTTAAAAGAGTGAAGCCTCCTTCTAGACTTTCTGGGGCAAATAAGAAGAAAAGAAGGGAGTGGAGGGAGAATGGGAATTTTTTTTTGAAGGGTGCCTAAGTGCCGAGAGCCAGCCTTTGGGATTTGGGGATTTCAATCTGGGAAGGGATTTTGAGTTCTCACAGTTTCACCCAGGTAGTTAGAGGAGCCTCAGAAGGAGCCACAGCAGATAGTCCCAGGCACTGGGTGCTTCTAAGGATCCCGCTGTGTACTTAGATGTATCTTCAGACATCTAAATCCCTCTGAAAGTCTCTCTCTCAGTGTCTAAATCCCAGGTGCCTAACTCACTTCGAGGAAAACCTCACACCACGACTGATTCACCGCATCGGTTCGGTCTCCAAACGTGCTCCCCACTCACGTAGGGCTGCTGAAAATCCCACTGCTAATCTCCCGTAGCCAGGCATGTCCCACCGTGGAGCCTGTAAAACGAATTGCTTTGCACTCCCGGGGGACAGCAGCTACTCTGTCCTTCCTCCTACTAACTCAGCGTTTGCTGGTTGCATATTAACACATCAAGGTTTTTTGAGGGGGAAGCTCCCAAGCTCCTAGGAAAGACTTAAAATGAGCAGCTGGGATTATTCCACAGAGTGGGGGGTGCAGAGGTGTGGGGAGGAGCAGTTTGTGGGCTCCTCATTTACATCAGTGGGGCTCGCCCGTGGGCACAAGCCTGCACTCAGCTCCACTGATCTCCTGGGAAGATTTGGGAGTAAATTTGCTCGTCTCTGAATGGAGTTACCTGGGATTTTGCAGGAAATTAATGGGGGAAGAAGGGACTAGAATCCAAGATGTGTGTCCTTTCATTTTTCTCTTTGTTTCCTGTGGGAATTGGGATTCATTGGGATGGGGGTTTTCAGTGAATAATAAAGTCATGAGCGTGCGCTTCCCTCATGGGAGAGGAGGACATGGGGCTGCTGGAGACAGCCCAGTACAGAGCCACAGAGATGATGGGGGAAGTGGAGCATCTCCCTGCCGAAGAAAGGCTGAAGGAGCTGGGGCTCTTGAGCTGTGAAAAAAAAGGAGCTGAGGGGTGACCCCGTGAATATTGATCAATATGGAAAGGGTGGGTGCCAGAAGGATGGAGCCAGGCTCTGCTCAGTGGCATCTAGTGATAGGACAAGGGTGTGAGCTGGGAGAGAAGAATTTCCACATCAATGTGAAAAGGAACTTCTTCCCAGTGAGTGTGACAGAGCCCTGGCAGGGGCTGCCCAGGGGGATTGTGGAGTCTCCTTCTCTGGAGACATTTCAAACCCTCCAGGAGGTGTTCCTGTGTGACTGGATCTAGGTGATGCTGCTGTGGCAGGGAAAATTGGACTGGATGGTCTTTCGAGGTCCCTTCCAGCCCCTGATGTTCTGTGATTCTGTGATGAGAAGAAACTTCTTCCACATGAGGGTGACAGAGCCCTGGAAGGGACTGCCCAGGGGGGTTGTGGAGTTTCCTTCTCTGGAGACATTTCAAACCCACCTGGGTATGTTCCTGTGTGACTGGATCTAGGGGATCCTGCTGTGGCAGGGGATGGGACTGGATGATCTTTCGAGGTCCCTTCCCATCCCTAGTGACTGGATCTAGGGGGTCCTGCTGTGGCAGGGGAACAGGACTAGATGATCTTTTGAGGTCCCCTCAAACCCCTAAGGCTCTGGCACTCTGTGACAGGGTTGTTCTTCAGCTGTAAGGTCAGAGGTGAGGTTGTGGCTCTGGCAAAACCTCCACCACCCCTCCAGGTACCTGCCCACTCCACAAATCACTGGAGCTGATGGCTGGATTAGCAGGAGAAACAGCTGCTTCTTGGAAGGGCAAAGCTGTTCTGTGAAGCAGGTTCTTGTGTAACGTGGAGTCGTCGTCCAAAGGCACCGTCTTTCCATCGGTGATTTTTCCTTCACGGATTATTTCTTGTTCTAGATGATAACCTGGCTGCCCTGTGATGCAGCCAGAAGTTTCTTGGCAGCCGGCTGTCCTCCGTGTGCAGATGATATTTCATTTTAAATAACGCGCAGGCATTTCGAGGAAGGGTTGGGGGTCACAGCTGTGATGTGCAGAGCAGTGCAGCTGCAGTTCCCTTTCTCCTCTGACCTCTGAAAGGTCCTCTTCTTCTTTCCCTTCACTGCTCTGTGCAGCTGCCTCAAAGCGGGTTGGAGCGAGGCTGCTGCTGGTCTCTCCTCCCAAATTCCTGATGACAGGACGAGGGGAAATGGCCTCAAGTTGCACCAGAGGAGGTTTAGACTGGACCTTAGGAAGAAGCTCTTTGCTGAGAGAGTGGCTGGGCACTGGCAGAGGCTGCCCAGGGAGGTGGCGGAGTCCCCATCCCTGGAGGGGTTTAAAAACAGAGTAGTTCAAGCACTTCTGGCCATGGTCTAGGGGTTAGGGAGCTGTTGGGCTGAGGGCTGGACCTGATGATGCTGGAGGTCATCTCCAGCCAGGATGACTCCGTGATTCTTGAATCTGCCACTGGATTCACTCTGCTACTGATCCAATTCTTCTAGCAGTAAACGTTTACAGAAATGAACGGAAGATGTCCAAGCATCATCAGGCAGAAGTCTTGTGCTGGCTGCCAGGATCTAGGGGATCCTGCTGTGGCAGAGGGGTGGGACTGGGTGATCTTTGGAGGTCCCTTCCCATCCCTAATGACTGGATCTAGGGGATCCTGCTGTGGCAGGGGGAT
>JAOXOE010000765.1:16166154-16195001 GCA_028565055.1 Phoeniculus purpureus | reverse complement strand
TGTCCAGTTCTGGGCCCCTCAGTTCCAGAAGGACACAGAGCTGCTGGAGAGAGTCCAGCACAGAGCCACAAAGATGAAGGGAATGGAGCATCTCCCTGATGAGGAAAGGCTGAGGGAGCTGGGTCTCTTGAGCTTGCAAAAAAGGAGACTGAGGGGTTACCCCATGAATGTTGATCAATATGGAAAGGGTGGGTGTCAGGAGGACAGAGCCAGGCTCTGCTCAGTGGCACCCTTGGGTCACACCCAAGGGGCAGTGGGTGTGACCTGCAGCAGAGGAGGTTCCACATCAATGTGACAATGAACTTTCTCCCAGTGACAGAGCACTGGAAGGGGCTGTGTGGGGTGGTTGTGGAGTCTCCTTCTCTGGAGAAGTTTAAAACCCACCTGGCCATGTTCCTGTGCAACTGGATCTAGAGGATCCTGCTGTGGCAGGGGGATTGGACTGGATGATCTTTTGAGGTCTCTTTCGAGGTCCCTTTCAATCCCTAATGCTCTGGGATTCTATGATCACACCAACATGTCTGTTTCTCCCTGTGCCTTGCAGTTGCCACACGTTGAGCAGCAGGTAAGCAGTTAAATTGTAGTGTTTTACCCCCAGGACCTTCATCTGGGTGCACTCACTTGAGAACCCCATGGTTGAGTCGCTTGTCCTGAGGAGCATGTGCTCAGCAGAAACCTCTGGCTGTGAGCAAGATCGTGGAGAGCAGGCAGGCTCAGACCTTTCCATGACAAGTTTTGAGCCCTGCTGCACAGCTGGAAACCACTGTAAACCTCTCAGCTGTGGAGAGGAGCTTGTTCAGAGCCACTTTCCCTGTCTGCAAGTAGGAGAAGAGCAGCTCGCAAGGCTTTTGGGCTACTGTGTAGCATCAGCAAGACAGATTCTTGTCAGTTTGTGTCTGTACTACTGAAAGGGAAGGTTCCTGCTCCAGCTGGGGAGCCAGCCCTGAGCTTCCAGTCTGCCCAAGCAAAGCCTGGGAAGTTAAGTTACACCTCCAGACCACAGCAGTAAATTCATCTGAGTTCTTCAGACTCCGAAAAGAAGATGCACAAATGTTAGGTGTGGTGGTGAAAGTCACTCAGTCAGTGAGGGAGGCAAATTGCTGAGAACCTCAGTGTCCTGGCTGGTATCTTGGGAATTTTCTGGGATTTTCTCAGTGTTTTAGGTCAGTCCAGCTTGGGAGGGGCGACCCTGCAAAGGGGACAGCTGTACCTTAAAAATCACCTCAAGCCCAGGCTAGGGCTGGGCCAGCAGCTGCTGCTAAGGTCTCTGGGCAGGGGGTGCTGAGCGCTCCGTTGGCACCCCCGTAACAGCTGCTCATTTTCACCAACTTTGCAGGAACATCTTAACTCTGAACCTTCCATGTCTCTTGTCAAAGTTGGTTGGATTTGACCAGCAGGGTTTAAGGGGCAACTGCCTGTGTGATTGGTGTGATTGCATTTCCTTCGGTAATCATGCAGACGCAGTTAGGAAATGACAAAGGTGGACGTGTTTGCCGACGGTCAGGTTCAGCATTTACAGCTGCTTTCTTTTATAGGGTAAGTTTTTAATTAAGGTTGTTTTTTAACCCCCCCCTCCCCGAATAGAAGGAGAGGGGGAAGAGAAGTCCTGTAGGAAGTCTCCGTAAGAGCCCCTAACGTCATTTTATAAAATGACAGGAAATCAAACGCTCTAAGAGTTTTGTAAAAGCTGTTTTAAATACACTTGGCGTTTTGGGGGCTGCAGGACACGGGCAGGAGATGAGCCTGAGTGGAGGGGACAGTAAGGGAAGTGCTTTGGAGGGTGGGAGTGGAAGCACATGTGTTTCCTCGCGGAGACTTGGGTTTTGAGAACTTACTTAAAGATGTGCAAGACAGTCCTGAACTATTAAACAAATTGTGATTTTCACTTTGCATTTCCTTTCCAGATTTGCTGGAAATCAAGGATGGGGGGAAAAACCAGAATCAGAAAGAACATGTCAGGGTAGCTGCCTTTTTTTATTCTTCTCACGGCAATACCAGTTCTTTTCCTTTGGCTGCAGGGAGATGAGCTCAGATTTGCCCCTTTAAATTGATCATTGATGTTATAGAATCACAGAATCATTCAGGTTGCAAAAGACCCTTGGGATCACTGAGTCCAGCCATCAATCCTACTCTACAAGTCCAACCCTAAACCAGATCCCC
Organism: Phoeniculus purpureus; assembly: GCA_028565055.1. Taxonomy (NCBI): domain Eukaryota; kingdom Metazoa; phylum Chordata; class Aves; order Bucerotiformes; family Phoeniculidae; genus Phoeniculus; species Phoeniculus purpureus. Next base: position 16,192,841 of record JAOXOE010000765.1, on the reverse strand, counting down.
CAACACTAACATCTAGCGACTTTTCAACACGTCCAGGGATGGGAGCTCAACCACCACCCTGGGCAGACCAGTCCAGTGCCTGATCTCTCTCTCCAGAAAGAATTTCTTCCTGATGTCTGGTCTAACCCTCCCCTGTTGGAGCTTGAAGCCCTTCCCTCTGGTTCTGTCACTAATGACCTGTGAGAAGAGCCCAGCACGAACATCTCTGCAGTGTCCTTTCGGATAGTTGTAGAGAGCGAGGTCTCTTCTTAACCTTCTCTTCCTCAAACTAAACAACCCCAAAAGTGTTGTAGGGTGATGGTTGAGTCCCCATCCCTGGATGAGCTTAGAAGTCACTTAGATGTAGTGTTGGGGGATCTGTTTTAGGATTGAGCTTGCAGAGTAGGGTTGATGGTTGGACTCGATGTTCCCAAGGGTCTTTTCCACCTGAATGATTCTGTTGAGTCCCCATCCCTGGATGTGTTTAGAAGTTGCTTAGTTGTAGTGTTGGGAGATGTGGTTTAGGGGTGACCTTGTAGAGTAGGGTTGATGGTTGGACTCGATGATCCCACGGGTCTTTTCCAACCTGAGTGATTCTATGATGACCTGGATGAGTTGTAGGATGTGCAGTGGGCACCTTTGTTTGGTTTGCTGATGGCACTTGATGCCGGTCCCTGTAATGAAATCTGTGTCAACGCTTCATTTCTCCTCTCCCAGCACATCACTTCATCTTCTCCATGGATCAAAGCCTGGAAAACGTGGGTTTATAGGCGCAGGCGGTGTGTTTCGTTGCAGCTTTACGTACTTCATCTTCTGCCTGTTTGGCTCAAACACGTCCGCACCTTTTACGTATTGAAAACATAATATCCTTTAACCTACAATCTGCAGAGTTAAAATGAGTTTTATGTGAAAACAGTCGGTCGCGGGCCACATCTCCAGCTTTTTTTATGTGCCACAGCGGTCTTGTGGGGTTCTCTTTTTTTTCTGCTTCTCCATTGTCTGATAGTGAGGTCATTCTCAGTCCTCTGAGAAGTTTTATTCCCAGCCAGATGCGGGCTATATATTAAAAGTAGCACCTGTGGCTAATATCACAGCAGCTTACCATAAATTTACATGGTAACTAGGATTAGATCTGTCAAGACTGTTAAAAAATGTCTCGATTTAATTTGATTTCCAGTATTGCAGGAGCTCTCCAACATTTTGCTTCATAACTATATTTTAAAAGTTCAAAATCACTCCATTGTTAAAGTTTTATAGCACTCCCAGTGCCCATTAAGTTGATTTGTTAAATGGGGGTCAGAAGAAAGCGAGTTGGCTACGGGAGGATCGGAAACTGACCCGTTTGTGACAGATTTAGTCCTCGCGTGTGAATCTTCGCGGAGCTCCGGGCACTGATTGGATTCAGGTGCCGCCAGTGTCGGTTGTGTTTAACCTCAAAGCCTCAGCCCTTGACTGTCACTTGTGCGAAGCAAAAGGTGAACCTGTTTCCATTGGGTTTTTTTTGGGGGAAATTGCTATTTTTAATGTAGTCTCAGCCTTGTTTCCTCCTTCCGCTGGAGGTTTGTGTTAGATCGCCTGGCAAGGTTGGACTTGATGGTCCTAAAGCCCTCGTCCAACCAAAGAGACTTTGTGATTCTGAGAATGAAAATAATACTATCTCTCTCTCTCTTTTTTTTTAATCCATTTAGGAAGGTGCTGGTTTTCATATAGTCTTTCCTAGTCCGCTTTGTCTCCTCTTATCCTTCGAGTCCTCTCCCATATGCTGTGGTCTGTGCACCTGCAGAGTTATGAAGGGATTTCTTTTGGTAGTTGGGTTGTTCTACTGGCTTCCCCGCGTTTAGGAATACAATAACCGACTTAGCCATAAATAATGCTGATTTATTGTTGGGTCTGCAGAGTTCAGAGAGCCTTTGTGGCTGGAAGTAATGACTTTCTGCTGTATCTGCCTGCTGACATTTCCCTTTATGGGAAACTGATAGTGCAGGACTGGCAGTAGGTGACCTGCAGGCTCAGATGGAGTGAAGGCACCAGCTCCTCGGAGCAAAAGATGATTCTTGGATGGTCACACCTTCCTCAAGGTTATTTTTGTGATTGTCTGAGTAAATAACACTGTTGTCTCTTGAGTTGCTGGCTCAGAGGGTGAAGGTGCAGCTGTGGACATGGTCCACCTGCTTCCACCGTTGCCTGTGGCTCCGGGTCTTGGGGGGAAATGGGAGAAGTTCTGGAGAGGTGACTTGATTGAAAGCTCATGAGTCTCCTTCCCTGGCCTTGGAAGAGGAGGAGATGCTGATGCCCTGGTCAGTGTGTCCTGTGTCCAGTGACAGTTCCAGTTACTTGGTAGCCAACAATGGGAAATTCTGCAAAGCTGGGAAGTCTGTAATGGTGGGTATAGAGACTGGGTTGTGTCTAGGCAGAAATTCAATCCTCGCTGGGAGCTGGGAGTTGTTTTCTTCTCATGGCCAGCATGGTTGGTGGGGTACAAAGCCATTTGTAAAGTCAGCCTGTTCTCCAGACTGGTTTCAGCGTGTTGCTGTCCTAGAGCTGCCCTTAGTGCATCAGCAGCCTCTTAGGGCTTTTGGAGTCCTTCACAATTAGCTTTTCCTTCAGAGTCTGGAAGCTGTTGTTCTTTTCCTTCTGCCCGTTAAGTACAACTTTGTGGCTGTAAAGCACGTGAGCAATTCATAACCTGGTAAAAAAGTCAGGCAGATTTGATTTCTCTTTGTACTGCTGGGTTCTCGGTTCCTCTTTGGGTGTCTCCACTCCTCTCTGGCCACGGTCTGTGTGTACAGATCCCACCACTCTCATGTCCCGTTGGCCTGTGACTGTTTGCTGGTGTCACAGTCACTACCCCATCATCGTGGCAGTACCAGCACTCTTGGGCTGCCAGGATTAGTTAAAATCATAGCATCATTCAGGTTGGAGAAGACCCCTGGGATCATCGAGTCCAACCATACAGGATCATTCAGGTTGGAAAATAAATCATATTTAAGTAAAAGTAGTCACAGGATCACCGAGCATTAGGGATTGGAAGGGACCTCCAAAGATCATCTAGTCAGCTTCTCAGTTGAAGGCTCAGGTGGGGTGTGTGTCCTTCATCTCCCTCATGTGCACAGTGTCCTGACCCAGCATCAGTTTAGTTTTCCTCGTGACTTCACAGTAATTAGGGGGATGCTCCTTTTCATGACGAGCTAAGTCACGTTTCTCCCTGGCACAAACCATTACGTGGTTGTCTCTGATTACTGAGGGCGAGGACGTCTCTAATTGCTGACTTTTCCCCGCTGGAGTAGACCTGTTGTATCTCCAACTCAGCAGGCTGCTGCTTCAGTCTGCCCAGCTGACCTTTGGGCTGCTCTCCAGTTGGCTCGAAAGCAAATGCTTCCCTTAAAAAAAAAGATGGATTTATTATCACTCAGCTAAAAATGATCACAGCGCTTGCCTTGCCCTCGCTGCATGCATGGCTCCGAAAGCACAGCGAGAAATTACTTGTCACCTTGCCATTTGGATTTCACAAGCCAGCCTGTACGTTTGGAGGAGCAGACACAGTTCTCCCCCTGTCCCCCACCACCGCCCCCGCTGCACGAACGGACTGTTCGTTCTGTTTGAATTATACACAACAAACGTTCCGTCAGCCACGCGGTAACGAGCAAGAACGAATCTGAGCAGCTCAGCTCGATGTTGGCTGTGGCTTGGGCTCTGTCTGTGTTAAAACGCCTTTGTAAAAGGAATTGAAATGGAAAATTCAGTGGTTTTGTGTTGGGTTGAGCAGCTTGATAAGGGAAGATGCTAGTAAGAGTGGTGCTGCCTTCCCTGAAGAAGACGGTCGCTCAATTTGCTGCAGGTGCTCACTCACAATCATCTTTTCCCCTTTTCCAGTTAAGGGAAACCTGGTGTTTCACAAGTTTTTTTGCATTAAAAATGTTACGATAACAAAAGAGAGCAAATGTGAGCAGCTTGACTTCAACAGTGGTTTGGGCTCTTTCTGTGTTAAAACACCTTTGGGACATGAATTCAAATGGAAAATCCAATGGGTTTGTATCGAGTTCCTGTGCAACTTGATCTGGGTGATCCTGGGTGTGAGCTGGAACAGTGGAGGTTCCACATCAATCTGAGAAGGAGCTTCTTCCCAGTGAGGGTGACAGAGCCCTGGAAGGGGCTGCCCAGGGGGGTTGTAGTTTAAACATCATCTTCTCTGGAGATGTTTAAAACCCTCCTGGCCATGTTCCTGTGCGCCTGGATCTAGGGGAACCTGCTGTGGCAGGAGGATTGGACTGGATGATCTTTTGAGGTCCCTTCCACTCCCTAACGTTCTTTGATTCTATGATTCTATAGTGACTTACAGTGGGGAAGGTGCTTTCATCTTAAAGCCTATGTTGTAGGTGCTTAAAACCTCTAGAAAACAATATGGATGTGTTCCTGTGCAACTTGGTCTAGGTGATCCTGCTGTGGCAGGGCAATTGGACTAGATGATCTTTTGAGGTCCCTTCCACTCCCTAATGATTCCATGATTCTGTGGGATTCTGTGATTTGGGCTCTTCCAGTGTTAAAACGCCCTTTGGAAAATGAATTGAAATAGAGAATTCAACGGTTTTGAATTGAGTTGGGCACCTTCATGAGGGAAAACGCAAGGAAGAGCGGTGCTGGCTTCTCTGAAGAAGACGGTCACTCTGAATGATTGTCCAGAGGTGCTTACTCTAGTTTTCTGAAGATGCTCAGAGTGATTTTTATAACTTTTCCAGTTAAGGAAACCTGTTGTCGTGCAACTCTTTCTGCATTAGAAATGTCACGGGGGTGCTGGAGCAAACAGCACGTCTCTCCGTCTCAGCCGCTGACCCTTTTGCATCCCTGTGCTTTCAGGAGAACATCCAACGATGTTCCCAAACCCTAAATGGCCTTTTCCACCGGCAGCTCTTGCTTCCTCACACTCGCACGAAGGAGAGTCGTACTCTGCGATGTTCTCCCCTGCGCCGGTGATTAAAACTGGACTGTGGCTGGCAGAATCAACTAAAATACAAACCGCGACGACCCCCCCCAACCCCGGTTTGGAAACGAACCATTACTCCCCCAAAAAGCACATCAAACCCACTTAGCGGACATCCGCTAATCCCGCCGTGAGCCGGTGCAGGCTTTAATGCACCCTGTTTTACACGTTAAGGGTTTTGAAGTCGCGGGCCGGCGCTGACCTTTCGCATCTGCTCCTCTCGCAGTAGGAATCTCCGCTCGCCGCTCGCCGTCAGGGCGGATTAACGTGACGAAGTGCAGCGCTTCTGCTGGCTGCAATTTCGGGGGTTTGATCAGAATTATTCCTTTCACAAACAATCACGGTTGGCTAAAACTTTACATCTGCTCCGCAAAAGCCACTGGCGGGGCCGCGGCTCAGCGGGGTGAGGCGAGCGGAGCTTTGAATGATCCTCTTTTCCAGAGCAGCAGACCTGCTTCACGTCAGTTCTTGGGGGAAGAGCTGCCCTTCTTCCTCCTCCCTTTATCTTCTTGTGCCTTCAGTGTTGTTGGGTTGAGATGGGAAGTTGCTTTGGGCAAACGTGAAGCTGGCTGTGGTGTCTTAGTGGGGGAATATGTGGATGAGTGGAGAGCCCTGGGCTGAGTCTGGGTTTGTTTCTTGGAGGAAACAGGTTTTTACTCCTTGTATGAGATGGGAAAGTCCTTGATTTCATAGTCTAGTGTGGTTCTCCTCATGCTACGATGAGGTGTCTGTGTGCGACCAAGGTGACTCTGGTTGGGAGAATCTTTAGTCTGAAATAGAGTGGGTGGGTGCTTGTAGCAAGAAGTAGTACTGTGAGCGGCACCAGCCCAAGATGTTGTGGCTCGTAATTCCCAATCTAGTTAAAAAAACGTTTCTCTTAGGAATTTCTGAAAGAGACTTAACTCTCGCCTGGGTATGTTCCTGCGCGACTTGATCCTGCTCTGGCACGGGGATTGGACTGGATGATCTTTCGAAGTCCCTTCCAATCCCTAATGTTCTGTGATTCCATCCATCCATCCCACTAAACCCTGTTTAAGTCCATCCACCTATCCATCCATCCCTCCCTTTACCCTTCCATCCTGTGTCCTGCACCTTCTTCCTGTTACCCCTCCTGGAGCCGCTGTGAAGTCTTAGTCTTGAAATTTATCACTCCCAGAGAGAAGTTTTTATGCTGCCTTAGGGCATCTCCGTGTTCTCTTGCTTGTACTCTATGAGGTCTAGGAATATGTTTGGTGTGTGAAGGGTGGGTGTCAGGAGGATGGAGCCAGGCTCTTCTCAATGTCATCTGGTGATAGGACAAGGGGCAAGGAGTGTGAGCTGGAACAGAGGAGGTTCCATATAACTATCAGAAGGAACTTCTTCACAGTGAGGGTGACAGCCCCAGAAGGGGCTGTCCAGGGTGGTTGTGGAGTCTCCTCTGGAGACGTTTCAAACCCACCTGTGTGACTGGATCTAGGGGATCCCGCTGTGGCAGGGGGATTGGACTGGATGATCTTTTGAGGTCCCTTCCAATCCCTGATGTTCTGTGATTTTATAGAGAATTATGGAATCACTGAATCATTCAGGTTGGAAAAGACCCTTGGGATCATTGAGTCCAACCATCAACCCTACTCTACAAGATCACCCCTAAACCGCATCCCCCATCACTACATCTAAGCGACTTTTCAACACCTCCAGTGATGGGAACTCAACCACCCCCTGGGCAGCCCATTGCAGTGCCTGACCACTCTCTCTGTGAGGAGTCAATATAAGTTAAAGCCAGCCAGTGCTGACCCAGCTGAGTCACCCTGCTGAGTTCACTGCTCTCGTGTGTCATCTACTGTCTTCTACCATAAGGGGCATCCCAGCATGAAGACTTCTTCTTGCAATACAGTAGGACACTTTCAGCAGCTCAGCCAAGTGAAATCCCTGTCTGCTCTGCAGTAGATGTTCCTCAGTTTGCTCTATTTAAGAGCTTTAGGTCTCTTTTGGGATGCTGGCTTGGCCGAGAGGGTGGTTGGAGGACTTCTCCAGATTCACAGAACATTAGGGATTGGAAGGGACCTCGAAAGATCATCTGGTCCAATCCCCCACCTCTGTTGCGATTTCTCTGTTGCATATTTGAATCGTTGACCGTGTCTTTAAAAAAAACCCAAGCCCAAAAAGAGCTGATAGTGTAGTGGGTTTGAGGATAGTGGAAGATGAAGTGATCATGAGACCAGCTGCTGCTTCTCTTAATCCATCATAAGGCAATGCCTGTCTTACAACTCTTTGAAGTTTCCTCAGGATCATAAATGGCAGAGATTTAGAGGCTTATCAGAGGCAGGATACGATTGCCCTTGGACACTGAGCAGAGAAGATCTTGGATCTTAAACCGGTGGTATGCGTGATCTTGGCCAAAAGACCGAGGAGAATGTTGTCTGAGCGCTCCTCCTGTCCTCAGGAGCATGTTCGGCACGTGAGCTTCCCTTTCATGTCTGCAGAACCGAGTCATTCCTTCTCCCGTGAGCAAAGTGAGACATTGTGGGGAACAGTGGGATTTTGTTCTGCTCTAGCCAGATGTTCCTCCCCAAACAGGGTGTGATGGGATAATGAACTTCTCCGCTCTTCTGCACCCTACCTGAGCTCTATAAAAGCCAGAGGAGTTCTGCACCTTCGGTTGCAGTAATTCCTATGCGGTCTGGCTTACGACGGCTGCGCGTTACGGGCTGGCACCACACGATGGGAGGACGGTTCCTCACCCACCCACCCAGCCTTAGTTGGAGCTTAGTTGGAGGCTTCGAGGTGCCTGGAATGCAAAGACTGGAGCTGAGGGCTAAGTGCACCTTGTTATGAGTTTCTTTTTATAGGGGTGTTTTGTTTGGCGCGCGATGGCTTTATTGCCGTCCAGCCGGGGGGGGGGTTGATTTGCTGGCCCAAACATTAGCCTTAACAAGTGGAATTATCATCGTTCGTTCGCTTGCGCAGCCGAGAGAGTTTATTATTTTAAGTGGCTGATGGCTTTAGCAGGTGCTCGGTTAATGGGGGCTTCGCTCTATTATTTCATGTTTTCAGGTAGGGTGCAAAAAGCTCGTCTTAAAAAGGTGTGCGGCTTGGAATAGCCTTTTTATTTGGTGTAAACCTCCTAAGTGCGACCTTTATGTTCCGTTCTTGAGCCCAAAGCACACAAAAATGTCCTGGGCGGTGGAGAGCCACGTTTAGCTAACTCTGTGGCTGGAGGATTTCTTCTGTGTTCTAGTTTCCGTCCTGAAACCTGGGGTTATTTTCCTTCTGTTTCTCAGAAATCTAATTTAAGTCTACGTCTAAATCTGATTTAAACCAACCTTTTTTAATAAATAATATTTATGAGGCTGTATTTACCTGAAGTTCTAAGGAACTAGGGAGGGGGACAGAAAAATAATCACATTTATCTTGAATAGTTTTAGATGAAGTGATGGATCACAAACACCATGGAACCTTATTCCAGGTTTGACTGGGATTTAGGATTTCTAGTTATTTTGCAGTAGGATGGGTGGCTCTAATTATTTTTTTCTACCTATAGGCAAGTGAATGTATTTTGTAATTAGTTTTGACCAGGTGAATCGTAGAATCGTAGAATCGTTAAGGTTGGAAGAGACCTAGAAGATCATCCAGTCCAACCATCCACCCAGTGCCACCCTGCCCACTAAACCCTGTTTAAGTCCATCCACCTATCCATCCATCCATCCCACTAAACCCTGTTTGAGTCCATCCACCTATCCATCCATCCATCCCACTAAACCCTGTTTGAGTCCATCCACCTATTCATCCATCCCTTCCTTTACCCTTCCTTCCTGTGTCCTGAACCTGCTTCCTGTTGCCCCTCCTGGAGCCACTGTGAAGTCTTAGGCTTGAAATTTATCACTCCCAGATAGGCCACAGCACGATCACCTAGACCAAGTCACACAGGAACGTATCCAGATGGGTTTTTAATGTCTCCAGAGAAGGAGACTCCACAACCCCCCTGGGCAGCCCCTTCCAGTGCTCTGTCACCTTCACCGGGAAGAAGGTCCTTCTAATATTTATATGGAACCTCTTCTGTTCCAGCTCACACCCACTGCCCCTCGTCCTATCACTAGATGACACTGAGCAGAGCCTGGCTCCATCCTCCTGACACCCACCCCTCACCTATTTATAGACATTAATGAGATCACCCCTCAGTCTCCTTTTCTCCGAGCTGAAGAGACCCGGCTCCCTCAGCCTCTCCTCATAAGGGAGGTGTCCCCCTTCCTTCATCATCTTCGATGCTCTGCGCTGGACACCCTCCAGCAACTCTGTATTCCCAGGCCCTGGTTTGGTTTTGAGACCAGCTGCATCTCAGATGGGGTAACTTAACTCCTCCACCTGCCTCCTGACAAAGCGATGTCAACGCTGCTGCATCTGGAGCATCATCAGGACCGCATCAGGTCCAGCACTGCGCCCGGTCATGACTGTGCTGAGTGAGTACACACTCCCCCCCACCACAGGCAGCTTGGAGCAGAATTCCTGCCGTTGCCTTCTGTCATCTCCTGCAGCTCTTGACATTGTACCGGTACCTGTGTGAGCAACGTCCCCGCCGAGCAAAAGCCGTGCCTCCCCGCCCCTGCTTCTCTGTGCCTCCACTTATCCTCCGGGCTCTTCAAATGGGTAACTCATATGACAATAAACAGAAATACCCTCGGTGAAGAGAGAAGGGGAAGCTGTTGTTTATCTGGTCAGGTGGTTTAGATTAGCTGGATGCTGGTCTGTATTATGTTACTTTAAATCATAGCGTCCCAACAGGACATAAATTATGAAGATTGTTACAGTATGTTTCATCCAGTGTAAGATCAACAAATTGGAATCGTTTTTTGCTTTAATAGGAAAATCAGTGCTTTGGAAAGGTGGTTGTTGAAGAACTTCATTTCGCTTGGGCTTTGCTTGCGGAGTTTCTTGATAAAACCCCCTCCCCTATTTGCATCTTGTACGGAGCGTAAGTACTTGGTGGAATCAAAGGCAAGAACGCCTCGCTCCGAGATGACCCGGAGTGGCAACCTACTTCAGACTAGATCAGTGTTTGTGCTTTCGCTGTCAGAAGGGTTTGATGCAGAGCTGGTCGAGCTGGTTTCTTCGCCGGCGTAATTGTAAACAAGTGTCGGGAGGCTGAAAGGGGGACAGGGTGTCAAGGATTTTGCACGCGCTGCTGCGGATTGGACGTGGGGAGCAGCTCTGGTACCAATATAGAGGTGACTGTTGTTAGAATCACGGGATCATTCAGGTTGGAAAAGACCCTTAGGATCACAGAACATTAGGGATTGGAAGGGACCTCGAAAGACCATCCAGTCCAATCCCCCTGCCACAGCAGGATCACCTAGATCCAGTCACAGAATCACAGAACATTAGGGACTGGAAAGGACCTTGAAAGATCATCCAGTCCAATCCCCCTACCACAGCAGGATCATCTATACCAAGTCGCACAGGAACACAGTCAGGTGGGTTTCGAACATCTCCAGAGAGGGAGACTCCACAACCCCACTGAGCAGCCCTTTCCAGTGCTCCATTACCCTCACTAGGAAGAAGGTTCTTCTCATATTGATGTGGAACCTCCTCTGTTCCAGCTCACACCCAGTGCCCCTTGTCTTATCATTGGATGCCCCTGAGCAGAGCCTGGCTCCATCCTCCTGATACCTGTCCTTTCCACATTTATCAGTATTAATGAAGTCACCCTTCAGTCTCCTTTTTTCCAAGCTCAAGAGACCCATCTCCCTCAGCCTTTCCTCAGCAGGGAGATACTCCAGTCCCTTCATGATTTTTGTGGCTCTGCGCTGGACTCTCTCAAGCATTTCCCTATCTCTTGGTCATACTTTCAGAAAGCCAGCAGAGAAAACCACAGGGCAAACACTGGAGGCTCTTACCTTGGGTCTGCTTACCATATGTGAACTTCAAACAACTCTAAGTACAACTGAGCTGGAGAAAAGAGCTCTTTGAGCCCTGTGCTGGAAGCAGCTGACCTACAGCCCCGCTTCCTCGGCAAAACTGTTTCATTTTTCTCTCTTGACCTCTGATTGTTTCCCTTTTTATTCCAAAGGCTTAAAAGCCCTACAAAGTGCATGGCCAGCCATCTGCAGGCAAAGGAGGAGGAGAGGGCATGTGGCTCCACTGGAAACCCTTCGGTTTTGCTCTTACCCCCTCAAGGGATGAGCATTTCCCAGCCAAGACAGCTCAAAACCCTCCACAAACCAACCCATGAGGGCTCTCTGAGCTCAGAGGTTGCCACACAAAGGCGTTGCTTCCCCATGGAAGTGCTAAGGCTGAAAGGTTCCCTCCCCAGGGACTCTGGGCACCACTTACTGCAGGAGCATTAGCGGCTGCTCTGTTCCTCCAGCCCTCTTCGAAATGGGATGACACTTTGCCCTGCTCGGATGAGCTGAGCAGCTGTTAGCTCTGCCCTTCCTGCTGCCTCCAGCACAGAGCTCCCTCATGACCGTGGACTGTGCTCACAGCTGCGATGTTAGCAGGGATAGCAACGAGTGAAGGCAGACCACAGCCCCACAGCCTGGGCTGGACTGGAAGGGAGCTCAGAGCTCACCCACTGCCAATCCCTGCCACAGGCAGCAACACCTCTCACCAGACCAGGGTGCCCACAGCCCCATCCAACCTGGCCTTGGACACTGCCAGGGATGATGGAGCAGCACAACTTCCCTGGGCAACCCCTTCCAGGACTTCATCACCCTCCCAGGGAGGGATTTCTGCCTCAGATCTCATTTCAATCTCCCCTCTTCTAGCTTGAACCCAATCCCCTTGTCCTAACACCAGAGTCCCTCAGAAAAAGTTCCTCTCCAGCTTTCCTGGAGCCCCTTCAGGGAGTGGAAGTTGCCCTAAGGTCCCCGTGAAGCCTTCTCCTCTCCAGGCTGAACAGCCCCAACTCCATCAGTCTGTCCCTAGAGCAGAGAGGCTCCAGCCCTCTGATCATCCTCATGGCCTCCTCTAGCCTCCCGCTACCAGCTCCAGGTCCTATCTCTGTCCCACCTGAGCCTCTGCCGCCTCGTTCTGCACCTACTGCAGACAGCTCTTAGTGCTCAGGAAGAGCCTCCTGATGCCGGGCGAGAGCAAGCCTGGAAAAAAAACCCCATGGCACGGTGCCACGCAGCTCATCCAAAACAACCTACAATCCCTGCTGCATGGCAGCAGCTCTCGGTGACAGCCGAGGGTACAGATGTGCCACTGACCCAGTAACACACTGAGTGCATCATGAGAGCAGCTCCTCCAGCCACACCAGACCTTTCAAAGAGAAACTCTTACAGAAAAAGGCTTTTTTTCCACTGCAAACCCTCTGAACTGACCTGCGTTTGGTTTAATTTCTCTGAAGCAACAGAGGAGCGAATATTCAAGAAGTACCAGGTAGAGTTTTGTATTCCTGAGGGGTTACAGCTTCACTACTAAAGCAATTCCTCCCTGTGAGGGTGCTGGGGCCCTGGAACAGGTTGCCCAGGGAGACTGTGGCTGCTCCATCACCCCTGGCAGTGTCCAAGGCCAGTCTGGGTGGGGCTGAGAGCAACCTGGTCTGGTGAGGGCAGGAGATTGGGGCTGGGTGAGCTCTGAGCTCCCTCCCAACCTTCATTCTATGCTCCTATTCTATGAAAGTCCCAGCTTTGTCATCTGCCAGGAATCAACTGCTTGGAGACAGGCCAATGCACTTGCCAAGGCAATGACCTACGATGTCCCTGATGAGGCAGCCCAGCCAAGCACTAACACAGCACAGAGTCACTGGATCTCTGTGGCTGGAAGAGATCTTTAAGATCATTAAGTCCAACCTTGGACCCAGCACCGCCAGGGCACCCATAACCCGTCACGTTACATTGCTGAGGCAGAACTGTGGACACCGTCCTGGTGCTTCCTTGGCCACTCAGGATGGAACGAAGGGGTAGAATCTAATCAGGACCTGGTGGCAGTAGCAGTGTGAGGGGTGCAGCCCCTGCTCACCAAGCCCCCGTGAGTGACACCAGCATTTCTCATCAGGTTGTATGGAGGTGTTTTTACACAGCCCCAACCCAGCCCAAGCTCCCAGGAGGACAGATCTTACTGAACCACAAAACACCATTCCCACCTTATACTCTGCTGCTGGAAACCAAACTGTGAGGTGTCTTTCACCCTGTTCTATAGCCTGAGCCAGCCCTGCCTGTCTGTCTCATCTCATAGCCCTTAAACCCAGTGGTGTGGGTGATCACAGAATCACATAGGTTGGAGAAGACCTTTAAGATCATCAAGTTCAACCCTATACCCGACTGTACTAAGGCCACTCTCAGCCCCACCACTAAACCATGCTCCCTAACATCACATCTATGGGGTTACTGAACCTCTCCAGGGATGATGACCCAACCCCTCCCTGGGCAGCCTGTTCCAAGGTCTGAGAACCCTTTCAGTGAAAAAATTTTTCCTAATATCCAAACTAAACCCCCCTGGTGCAGCTTGATTTCTCACCATGACTGACCACTGTGCTGCAGCACTACAAAAAGCCAGCAGGATGCTGGGCTGCATCAACAAGGACATCTCCAGCCCTTGGCGGTAGAGAAGTCATTATCCTGCTCTACTCAACGCTGGTCAGACTTCATCTTGAATCCTGGGTTCAGTTCTGGATCCCCAGCACAAAACATTTGTGGTCAGGCTAGAGAAGGTCCAGAGAACGGCCACAAGGATGTTATAACAGAAGGGCTGTTATATGGAGAAAGGCTGAGAGAACTGGGGATGTTCAGCCTTGAGAAGAGAAGGCTCAGGAAGGGATCTTATCGCCATGGCCCAGCACTTACAGGGGCTGCCAAGAAGACAAGAGACTCCTTTTTCCCAAGGAACCTCAGGGAACAGACAAGGGGGGATGGGTGTCACCAACTCCTGGGGAGATTCCCACTGGAGCCCAGGAGAAAATCCTTCCCCATTAGAACAATGAACCACTGGAATCGTCTTCCCAGCAAAGGGGTCAATTGCCCTACACTGGGCAGTTTTCAGACCCAGCTGGACAGGCTGCTGGGACAGCTCATTTCAACTCTATTTTAGCTGGATAGGTTGGACGATCTCTGAGGTCCCTCCCAAGCTCATGTTCTGTGAATCTATGAATGTCCTCTAGAGCGATGCCCAAGAGAGTGCAGACGTGTGCTCAGGCACCCGTGCCATCATCTGTTCCTGGAAATCCTGGCTGTGCTTCAGCAGAAGCCTCCACCCTCTGCCCACTCCTCCTCCCCTCATGAGGAGGATCCATAACCCGTTCCCATAGGAACCATCATCAAGCCACGGGCTCTTGTTGTCTCAACGACGCGAGGGCAGAAAGGAGCTCATGGACCCGCCGAGCTCTTACTGGAAACGCAGACAACACACTCGCTGGTCCATCATCATGCGAAACCACAATACAAGTGGCAGGTTGCAGGGGAATTTTTGGTAATGAAAGGGCCCTTTCAACTCCAGAAGGTACGAGGAGGAAGTAAACATGCACGTGGGTGTAAGAAAATAAAGCCTTTTCATTTAGGCAACACTCAACATAATCTCTAAAACAACAAGAAAATCCAGGTGTGCTTCTGCCACTTCGTACCCAGCCAGCCCGACGTCTCGGCGTAGTGGTGTCTCTGGAACGTGCCCAAACACCCCTCTGGTAGCCCCTTACAACCTCCTTTCTGCCATCCCCACACAGCTCTCATGCAGCTGCTGGAGTCACATCCACCCACTGTGGCTCAGCATTGGTAGTAAACACTGCTGGAGCCTCACAGCGATCCTGGGGAGAAGGTTCGTGTTGTGCCTCTTCCCGTGTCTCCATCTCACCCGCAGACAAACAGTGTGAGCAGCCTGAAAGCTGATCTGCAGCATTTCTGGTGAGCACCACCACAACCACCCAACAAGGTTCCCACTCCAGCCTCTTGGAATCACAAAACCACAGCCTGGGCTGGGTTGGAAGGGAGCTCAGAGCTCATCCAGTGCCAAGCCCTTGCCACCGGCAGCGACAACTCTCACCAGAGCAGGTGACTCTTCCTCACATCAACTCAAAATGCCATTTGTGTGTCTGTTGATACTCAAGAGCTGCAGTGAAATAGCCTCAAGCTGCCCCAGAGGAAGTTGAGGTTGACCCTGAGGAGAAACTTCTTCCAGGAAAGAGCCCTCAGCCCTTGGAACAGGCTGCCCAGGGAGGGGGTTGAATCGCCATCCCTGGCCGTGTTTCCCAGTCAAGGAGATCTGGAGCTCAGGGACAGGGTTTAGCAGTGGGTTGGGACAGCTGGGTTCAGGGTTCAGGGTTGAAGACCCTGAAGGGCTTTTCCAACCTAAACCACTCCATGATTCTATGATTCTCCCTAAATTCCTCCTGTCCAGAAACAACTGGAAAACAGAGAGTCTCCAGAATCGTAACTGGGGAGTCATTTTGATGTTGCTGAAGATATATAGTGAATCCTTCCTCAAACTCCAGCTCCCTCAGACAGTCCAAGGGAAGGAGTGTTAATGCATGGCTGGAATAGAGGTTCTGCGTGAGTGGACATCCAGCAACACACTGCCCTGAGGCAGGACTCTTAAAGGACATTTCATGGACATGGACCACGGACCTTTACGCTGCTCACAAAGCCCCAGAGATCCCCCTCTTCTGCCCCCACTGCAGCTCCCTCACAGGCAGCTCCTCCCTGATCCCTGCAGAGAATTTTGCCCAAAGACCAGCAGGGCTTGTGGTTTCCTTTCACTTTTCATTTCACAGCCTGTCGCTGTACATCTCTCCACTGAGTTTGAATCCAGAGCTTAAACATCAACTGCTTTGGGCCGGGAGCCAAAGCAACACCTCCTGGAGCTTCCCCCGGCAGGTAACCTCCAGGCTCCCCTGACCTGGGGGATGATTAAAGGCATTTGCAAGGATTTTCCTAGGTGTCCAACAGGAAATCCACCCAAACTGACTGCAGGTCTCCTCTAAATGTCAGGGGTTGAAGAAATCCAGGCTCACTTTCCTCCTTCCACTTCATCTGCTGGAAAAGCAAACACTCACAAAAGCCGATGCAAGAGCACGTGTTCCTGTGACTGCATCAAAGCCCAGCAGAGCCTCATCTTCTCGGCACTGGTGTGGGACAGTTTGCACCTAAAACCAGCCAAAAATCCAGCAACATGAAAAAATCATCTGGAGAAACAGGGAAAAAAACCATCACTGAAACGTTTTGGGGTCACTTGGATCCAAATGTGTTCACAGAATCCCAGAACATTACGGATTGGAAGGAACCTCGAAAGATCATCCAGTCCAATCTCCCCAACACAGCAGGATCACACAGATCCAGTTGCACAGGAACATGTCCAGGTGGGTTTGAGATGTCTCCAGAGAAGGAGACTCCACAACCCCCCTGGGCAGCCCTTTCCAAGGCTCTGGTACCCTTATCATGAAGAATTTCCTCCTCAGTCTGATGTGGAATGTCCTCTGCTCCAGCTCACAGCCAGTGACCCTTGTCCTACCATTGGATGCCACAGAGCAGAGCCTGGCTCCATCCTCCTGACACCCCCTCTTTCCAGATTGATCAACATTCATGAGATCACCCCTCAGGCTCCTTTTTTCTAAGCTCAAGAGACCCAGCTCCCTCAGCCTTTCCTCATCAGGGAGATGCTCCACCACCTTCATCATCTTTGCGGCTCCGTGCTGGACTCTCACCAGCAGTTCTGTGTCCTTCTGGAACTGAGTGGCTCAGAGCTGGACAGAAGATTCCAGATATGGACTCGCAGTCATCTCCAACACCCTATAACCTAGTAACGATTTTCTCTTCTCATCCCAGGGGCCCTGAACGTTGGATTAAGCTGGGGATGTGCTACATGTTTTCTCCATTTGAGGGGGACAAGGGATGTCCCTGGGACAGTTGGTTTCATGGTTGTCTTGATCTTCAGGGTCTTTTCCTCCTTGAAACATTCTGTGGTTCTATGGTTACAGACACTTTATCTTTACAACTAGGATTTATTGATGTGATGATGCTCCAGACTTGCTAAGGCTTTCAGCTGTCACCAAGGCCAGATGATTACAGCCTTCACCCCTCAAAGCAGATACCCAGAGCCCCTTCACTTCTCCTGCTGGGCTTCTGGCCAAGTCATGGTTTGAGTTGGAAAAGCCCTTCAAGCTCACTGAGCCCAAACCTGAACCCAGCTGTCCCAACCCACTGGTTAAACCCTGTCCCCAAGCTCCCAATCTCCAGGACTTCTAGGATGTCGACTCAACCCTCCACTTCCCAAGGCAGCAGGGCAAGACCCAGGCAGCTCCAGGGACAAGAATGTGTTTAGGCAAGTCCAGCGCCGAAGCTGTAATTCCGCAGAAGGAAGGAGCTCCTGTAAAACACCTTTCCGTGAAGGCGGGCAGGTATCTACAGTCATCCCAGCACATAAAAATGCAAAGAAATCCATGTTGGGGCTTGTGGTCTGACTTGGAAGCACCAGCGGGTTTTATGGAAAAGTGGTAGAGGAAAGCTGTTACTGCCCTGCAATCAGGAACCTGCTTTCTTACGGGGTTTTAATACCAACTTCTGCTGCTGAGCCCTCACTTTCCATCAGGAGTATCGGGTAAACGGCTCAGAATATCGCAGGCAGGTCCCTGTGAAGCGTTTTAATTCCCACCTTGATTGTCTGGAGGTTGATGGCTTGCTGAGGTTTTGCTTTCATGTGTTTCAGCCTCAAGCACAGCAAACAAGCTTCTCTGAACTCTGTGAGGCTTCACTGGGAGCTTTGGCCACTGCATCTATCAGTCATTCCACTGATAAAGAGAAGGGAAGGGGACAGCCTACCCCTGCCTTGCTCCAGACCCCAGCCCAACCTCCTGCAGAAGCAATGGCAAATCACACCACAAGGATGAGAGACTGGCTGAACTGGGTGAGGAGCTCAACACAGCCCACGAGGAGCTCAATATAAGACAGCAATGTGTGAGGGCAGGTCAGAAGGGCAACCATGTCCTGGGCTGGATCAGAAGTGTCACCAGTAGGTCAGGAGTGGGGCTTGTTCCCCTCTGCTCTGCTCTGCTCTGGTGAGACCTCCACCTAGAATCCTGCAGCCACTTCTGGAGTCCCCAGAACAAGAAGGACCTGGAGCTACTGGAGGGAGGCCAGAGGAGGGCACAAGGATGATGAGAGGGCTGGAGCCCCTCTGCTCTGGGGACAGACTGACAGAGTTGGGGCTGCTCAGCCTGGAGAGGACAACACACCAGGGGGAACTTAGAACAGCTTCCAGTCCCAGAAGGGGCTCCAGGAAAGCTGGAGAGGGAATTTTTCCAAGGGACTCTGGAGCTAGGACAAGGGGGCTGGGTTCAGCCTGAAAGACGGGAGACCAAAATGAGATCTGAGGCAGAAATCCCTCCCTGGGAGGGTGCTGAGGCCCTGGAACAGGGTGCCCAGGGAGGTTGTGGCTGCTCCAGCATCCCTGTCAGTGTCCAAGGCTGTGGGCACTCTGGTCTAGTGAGAGGTGTTGCTGCTTGTGGCAGGAGATTGAGGCTGGGTGAGCTCTGACCTCCCTCCCAACCCAACTCATTCTATGATTCTATGAAGTGGCCATGCTCACCCACCCATCCTCACAACTTCCCAACATGAGACTCCTGTTGCCAAGAGCCTAAGTTTATTCATCTAAAGGCATAAGCTGAGGTGCTTTGAGGGCACGAAGCAGCAGGACAGGTGAAGAGACCAGTGCCAGTACTGTTGGCTGCTGCAAAGTTGCACACACGGCGCTCCAACACCGCAGCCCATGAGCATTTGGATTGACAGGGGCACAACAGACGGCACCAACACTGCCTTCGCCATCAGCTCCAGTAGATGCCAAGAATGAGAAGGGCCACCGTATCCACCAGGCATGACCCATGCAGGGGAAGGTCAAGTCAGGACAGAGCCCAGCAGCTTGGACAGCTTGTCAGTGGTCAAAGAGGAACAAGAGCCACAAACCCCGTCCTGCTCTCCTGCAGGAACTCAGAGGCAGAGTTATTGTATTTGTTTAAGCGACATAAAGGTCCTCCAGCGTTTTTTTGGACAGCTGACGCTTAGTCCATCCATTCTTGGTTCTGCAGATGCTGCCCTCACACCAGCTGAAGAGCCATTCCTTTTGGGTTTCCCCTTCATGGTTCAGAGCAGCCCCCCCAGAAGAAACCAGGGACCATTGTGAGCTCACAGCCACACCGGGGGCTAGCAGGTTTGAGGGCTTCACACCTGCAAGAGCAATTGGAACATGAAGAGGAGAGCCTCCAGCTTCTCTCCCCAGGAATAAGAACCCCAAACGAAGAGCATTGGAAAGAGCAAAGGAAGGAACAGTTAATATTCCGAGATTGCAAAATTTAAACAGACGGCGCGCGTTGTTCTCCCGATTCCAGGACCTCCCACGTCTCCTGCATCCAACAACACCAGGGCAGGAGCACTGTGTGGGACAGGAATACATTTGGGTCTGAAATGAGGGGCATCTGTTCTTTGTAATGGCAGACACCAGGGATCCGTGAGCCAAACCCAAAGCAATAAACGCACAGAGTCACTCTGAGCCACTCTGCTCCCTGCATCCAGCTCCTCTTGACGTCAGCGGGGCTGCCTATGAGTTAACTCAAACCAGAACAGGACCAGGAACACGCAGGGAGCTGAACAGGAATTCAATGTGAGTTGAACTCTATTCTGAAGGCATTGAATCCAGCTAATAAAGAAAAACACAGGAAACCCGAAGGATGAAACCAATTATTCAAGAGAAGCTACCACAGGGAAGAAAATTTCCATCCTTCCTGAAAATAAATCCTAAACTGCACCCACACAAACCTCCCTCTTGTGCAACGGGCTGAAAATAGAGTCCTTCCTACACAGCCTGAAAACCCTCACAACGCAGTCGCAAGGTACAGTGGGACTGGGTAAGAAACACCACAGCATCACCTCTTGTGCCCTAAAGAACGGGACAGGGTGTCCTGACTGCCTGGGAAAACAGAGGTGAACCTCAAATCGGAATGAAAAAGGGACTCAAGTGTGCCTGGGTGCCCTGGGCAGTGTGAACTCACACCCTGATGGTCATGAACAAAAGGTGGCCAAGTGGCCCAGTGCTCAGCTCATCCCACCGTCAAGCTGCTTCCAGAGAAGGGATCGCTGAGCCCCACAGAAATGGGAACTGCCTTTCGCCAGCCAAACAGTTCAAACTGCTAGTGCTGATGTCTTTTCAGAGACAACTCACGTGGGGTAAAGTGATTGCTGCTACCTGCCAACACCAAACCCCAAACTACTCCTGAAAATGGGAAGGAACCCCTTCTCTGGGATTGCACCACCAGCTTTGCTTCCCAGCCCCTCTCCTCTGCAGCACTGACAGGACCCCAGGGCAGGGAATAAGGACCCCCAGGAATGTGTCTTCATGGATGGCTGGTAATCACCTAACCGGCCCCAAGGTGAGAGCAGGTGGCTGCTCCAGCTGGTGCCCACTCCCAAGTCAGCAGGATGACAGCTTGACCGCTGACCCCAAAATTCAGAGGGCTGGCACAGTGCCTCACCTGAGTCCTTCCTCGGAGAGGAGATGCAGAGCTGACATGGCTACGAGGGACTTCTGGGTCATGATCCACAAATTGCACCCAAGGATACTCCAAAACCATGTGTTGCACCAGTGTGTGGGGGTGGGCTAAGCACTGGAGCGTTATGGGCTCCCCAAGACCTTCTGCTCTCACTTCTGTGGAAAAGAGAGCGGAAAGCAGCTCGGCAGGGCATGGAGTGAGCATGAGGAGCGAGGAAGGTGCTCTCTTCTAGACATGGGAATGCTGCTTCTTGCTTAGAATCTCGGGATGGTTCTGGTTGGAAGAGCCCTTCAAGCTCACGGAGTCCAACCATGAACCCAACTGTCCCAATCCACCGCTAAACCCTGTCCCTGAGCTCCAGATCTCCACAAGTGGGAAACATGGCCAGGGATGATGATTCAACCTCCTCCCTGGGGGCTCTGCCAGCAGGATTCACTCCTTACAGGGTATTCACATGAAAATTCCATGTCAAAGCGAAATACAGAGATTTATAAAATAATAAATACTATTATTAAATTAACCTCAAGTGCCTTGGGGCCAGAGTTCACATTTGCAGAAGGAGGACCTGAACTGAAGGAGTGCAGAAGTGCAGGTGATTCACCCCAACAGAGCAGGGCTGATGGGGCTGGCCCAGAAACCATGAGCTGAGGACGGCAAAACCCTCTGACACCACTCGTTCGCCTCTGAGGGAAACAAGAGATTTCCCACTGCACTCAGGAAGAGCTGATCAGCTGCACTAACACCACAACAGACACCCGAGAAAGGATTGGTCCTAAATGGTTTGGAGAGAAAAGCCCAGTGCAAAAGGGGAGCAGAGGGGGAGCAAAGCAGCCTGGCATCTCACAAAAAGAACTGGGAGCCCGAGAGCCGGGCAGTCTGAGGCTGGGAGCAAGGCCATTGTCTCCAGTAGCTGTTTGTTAACTCGCTGTCATGTGGGTCTTTGGGGTTTTTTCTTGCCTAGATAGACTCCTTTATGAACTCCAACCCAAAACCCTTCTGCAGGACAAACTGCCCCCAGGTTCGGGTACGAGACCCGACGCTGACTTGTTTGGGCTCAGTCTGGCTGCACAAACACGGCGGCTGCGAGGCAGAGCCAGCACTCAGCGCAGCCAGGGGAGGGTTTGGGTGCGGGAAGACTCAGAGAGGGTTCAGTGAACAGATGGCCAATTGAGAAATAGGGCCTAATTAGGGTGAAATGGTTTTGTCCCAAAGCGTTAATGGCTGCAGCCCAGCAAAGCACGAACCAGCCTCCAGAAACCCTCTGAACCACAGTGCCAACCGGGAAGAGACAGCTGCCCACCCCGTACTCCAGTTGAGCGATATCACTTTGATCAACCCCCCTTCACAAAGAACATCTGGACTGCAATTCCATTAAGTCATTAGAAGCTGCCATTCTGCTGATTAACACCTTCCACAAGAAGCACCTTTCAGTGTCCTCTCTCTCGCAGGGTTCCACCTCACCAGCTCTGCCAGATGATGTCTACAATGGACACAATGTGGGCAGGGAGTCAGTCTCTTCTGTTTTTACCACATCCCATCTATCCTCAGTCCTTCATCTTAATGAAGTTGGCCTTGACCACCCGTGTCCCATCTTTGCTAACGGCTGCTTTCAGACACCACCCTGAGGTGCTGCTCCCTGTTGCACAACAAACTCAAAGCAACAACCGCCAAAGCACAACGAAGGATTAATAGTGTGGAGTCCATCATCACTGGAACAGGCTGCCCAGGGAGGATGTGGAATCGCCATGTTTCATAGATGTGGAGATCTGGAGCTCAGGCACAGGGTTTAAGGTGGGTTGGGGCAGCTGGGTTCAGGGTTGGACCCCATGATCCTAAATCATAGAATCATCACGGCTGGAAAGGACCTCCAGCATCATTAAGTCCAGCCCACAGCCCAACACTTCCCTAACCCTTACACCATGGCCTCAAGGGCTCTGGCTACTCGGTGTTAAAACACCTCCAGGGATGAGGACTCCACCACCTCCCTGGGCAGCCTGTTCCAGTGCCCAACCACTCTCTCAGGAAACAACTTCTTCCTAAGATCCCATCTAAACCTCCCCTGACACAACTGGATGCCATTTCCCCTCATCCTATCGTTAGGACTTTGGGAGAAGTGAGCATCACCAGCCTCGCTACAACCTCCTTTGAGGGAGCTGTAGAGAGCAAGAAGGTCTCCTTGAGAGAAGAGGTCTTTTCCATCCTAAACCACTCTATGTTTTTGCACTAATAAGCCCAGACCTGGCTTTTCCACCGAGGAAGTTTAGGAAATTGAAACGTTTCAATTAATTTCTCGTATTGTCTATGGTTTAACCTCCATTGGACCCATTTGCTAGTGTTTGCTCATGATCACCCTTTCAACCGTATCATCTGCCTCTACTAGTGTTCCCAACCGACAGCATTATCAGAGCACTACTCAACCCACTCTGAACGATGCGTTTTGCTATGTCTGCACGTATTCCTGCATCAGCCAAGCTCTGTCAGAGCAGGCTGCTCCAAGGGCAGGTGTTGCTCTGTGTTGGGAGATCCCTGGGCCACAGCCAAAAGCATCAGGCAAACGGGAGGGCTGATGGAACTTCTAACCACCCTCTTGCTTTTAGGGCTCCGAAGCGTTTCCAATCCATGCCCAAAACCACATTTATATTTATTATTACTATTATTACTGCTGCTTTGGGGTTCACAGAAACACAGGATCACAGACCATTAGGGATCATCCAACCCATTCCAATCCAATCCCCCTACCACAGCAGGATCCCCTAGATCCAGTCACACAGGAACATACCCAGGCGGGTTTTAAACGCCTCCAGAGAAGGAGACTCCACAACCTCCCTGGGCAGCCCCTTCGTGTCTCATTGCTTCAGAAACCTCCAAAGAAACTCAGGGAGATTTAGGATGAGTGCTGCAGGGAGTGTGGTGCTCCTTAGCTAAGTGACAGCTCATTTCTGCAAGTTCTACTCTTGATGGGGAAGAGAAAAACCCTATTCAGGAGAAATGAACCCCAGTGAAGGCACAAAGCTCAGTTTATCTCTTTGCGACTCAATCGCATCATCTCGCCGGCTGCGTGAGCTGCGTATGGCCTCACAATGGTGCTGCTCTCCCCTCCAGCTGTTTGGTGCTCCAGTCCTCATCGCCGAGCACCCATGGCAGAGGCTCAACAATGCAGCCTCCTGAGCCATAAAAAGCCCATTTCTATTTTCCATAGTGCGGGAGTTAACCCCAACTGAGACACAAAGACAAGCAGCGTGATTCATTTCCAACATCTGTGGGCCAGAGCCACGCTTCTTTACATTAGCCTGTGTTTGAGTTGGGTTCCACCCAGGACTCTTGGCAAACGGGAGAACGACAGCCAGCCTCAGCTCTGCGTCCAGCTGCAGCGCTCCCTGCTTGCTCCCAGCACGCTGCTGCGCAGGGGAACACAGGCTGAGCACTGCTAGACACGAGACAATCCTGGGATGATGTGGATTGGGAAAAAACTTGAGGATCATGGAGGCCAACCCTGAACCCAACTGTCACAACCCACTCCCAAACCCTATCCCTGAGCTCCAGATCTCCACGACTGGGAAACACAGCCAGGGATGGGGACTCAACCCCCTCTCTGGGCAGCCTGTTCCAAGGCCTGAGGACCTCTTCCAGGAAGAAGTTTCTCCTCAGGGTCAACCTCAACTTCCCTTGGGGCAGCTTGAGGCCGTTTCCTCTTGTCCTGTCCCTTGTTCCTGGGGAGAAAAGACCAACTCCCATTTCTCTCCACCCTCCTGTCAGACAGTTGCAGACAGGGAGAAGGTCTCCCCTCAGCCTCCTTCTCTCCAGACTAACCAGCCCCAGCTCCCTCAGCTGCTCCTCATGGGGTTTGTTCTCCAGACTCGTCCCCAGCCTTGGTGCCCTTCTCTGGCCCAGCTCCAGCCCCTCAATGTCCTTCTTGCATTGAGGTGCCCAAACTCACCCCAGTACTCAAGGTGAGGCCTCCCCAGTGCCCAATGCAGGGTGTGAATCCCTTCCCTTTTCCTGCTGGCCACCCCAGTGCTGACCAAAGCCAGGATGCCCTTGGCCTTCTTGGCCACCTGAGCTCACTGCTGCAGCATGATCAATCCATACCCTCAGCTCTCACTCTGTGGAGCAGTTTTCCAGCCACTCTTCCCCAGCCTGTGGAGCTACACCGGGTTGTGGTGCAGGACCTAGCACTCTTCTGCTCAGACGCCTTTGCCCGAAGCCAAACAAGTCACAAATGCCCCACCACGGGCCACACGTGCGGTCGCTCCTTTGCCAGGGTGTTGTGTTGCTGAGTGAGCCTGAGCGCTCCTGGCCATCCTGAGACTCCACGACGGTTTGTGCTATAAAGAATTGCACTGAGTTACTGGGACAACTAAGTTTTAATTGGGTAACCTAGAAAATGATGAGGAAATTATCCTCATTTTTCAGTCTTAAGCTGCTTAAGGGACACAGGAGTAAACCTGTGGAGCATTCCCCACCAGGGACGAGCAGGGGATAATATTATCTGCCAGCAAAACAGAACTGGATTGATTCAGACAGATGAGGATTAAGATATGGAAAAGTAGCTCCTGCAGCTCAGCCCAGACCCAGGGAGTCAGACACCACCTGGAAAGCTGCACAAGGAACGACAAGCTGGGAATCCCACAGCAGGGCACGAGGATGTGGCAAGGGCAGGAGAACTAGGGTGGGGAGAAGAAGGTGAGGACCACTGGTAGGTAGGTGGCCAGCTGGTCAAGGTAAGAGAATATAGGACGTACAGGAGCATTTTCAGGAACCATGTGGGACTGATCAAGCACCTGAGATCAGTGAGACTGAGATTTAATGGATTAAACTCCCCAATCTCCAGATTAAGGTTTAAGCAGAGCGTAAAGGATGAACAATGTCTGTGAACCGTTGGGATGTGGCAAGTGAAGAGACAAGAGACGCTCCATGCTATAGTAAAATCAAGTCACTTCATCACTGGGAAGGATTTTCCAGAACTAGAGGTGGCAGGTGCACCTCAACACTCACAGCTCGTGAGTCCTGCTTGGTTTAAAGGTTAGGGAAATCTGCATCCTCCTGGCAGAGGAGACACAGGGGTGGGCTGTGACAAACCAGGCTCCAAACAGGGCAAAAATGGAGATACCTTTTCACAGTCACCAAAGAGACAGCCAGGACAGGGGGTATGTAAGACCAACCAACACCCCTCAGAAATTCACCCAAAGCAGCAGACTACAGCACATCTTTCCCTGGACCTCCCTAAAATTGAAATAAGCTGCCGAAGCTGTTGCAGCAAGTGATGTGAAAGGTGTTAAACACAGAAGAGGTTCACTTACTCGCAGGGTATTCATTGTTTGGAAGCAACTGGATTCCCTGCTTTTTCTTATAACTTTTTTAAGAGCTTCAGAAAATCCCAAGAAGCATTTAAGGAGGAAAAGACTATCCCAATAACTCGCCACAGCTCACCCCAACTGGTAATGATAGCCAGTCATTTCATGGAGAAGCAGCTTCTCCCACAAACATGTGGTGGGATCCCTTCTCCTGGATTTCCTTCTGCAAAACAGGTTGCAGGACTCTTCCCTAAACACTGACCTGTAACATAAGGCTCTTGCATTTAATACCCAGTGGCGCTGCCACGCATCTGTCCCTTGTGAATCTTCACTCTTGGGGCATCACCAGCTCCAATATTCACCATGGTCAGATGAAAATCATAGAATCACGGAATGGTTCAGGTTGGATAAGCCTTCCAAGCTCATCAAGTCCAACCAGGAACCCAACTGTCCCATGTCATCACTAAACCATCTTCCTGAGCTCCAGATATCCAGGACTGTGAACCGTATCAGCTGTCTCAACCCAAGCAGTATCATGTGAAACAAACATCACTGGATTGAGGTGCCATCCTGCAACCCAAGGCCAAAACAGCTCTATCATGGGATTGGTTTCTTTGCCAGATGTAGATTTCCTCTCTCTGCTATTTTATGAGAGCAGGTAACACCAGCTATTACTGTCACCGTGTCTAGTGATGTGTAGACTTTTGGGTACAACCCTCTCCTCTCCTTTCATTCCTGCAGTGATTGTGAAAGAGACTAAATTAATAAAGAAAAGAACCAAACTGCAAGCCTGGTATTATCCTACAAGTCCTGAGAACTGCCTGAAGGACAGAGGGAGCACAGGTGGACTCAGCACCACACACATATCTTGGGAATAAATCCTGGTAATAGAGTTTATTAGATCTCACTGGAGGTTCTCCCCCTGTACTCAGCACTGGTGAGGCTGCACCTTGAGTACTGGGTCCAGTTTTGGGCACCTCAGTACAAAGGAGAC
>JAOXOE010000765.1:16147290-16160913 GCA_028565055.1 Phoeniculus purpureus | reverse complement strand
GTTAGAAGGAAGTTCTTTACTGAGAGGGTGGTTAGGTACTGGAATGGATTGCCCAGGGAGGTGGTGGTGTCACCATCTCTGGAGGTGTTTAAGGAGCAAGTGGATGCGACGCTTAGGGATCTGGTCTAGCAGTTAGAGACTAGGATAAAGGTTGGACTCGATGACCCTGGAGGTCCTTTCCAGCCATGATGATTCTGTGATTCTGTGATCCTACCGCAGTGCCTCTTTCCCTGCCAATCCTCTGGGGCTTTCACTCCAGTTTAACAGAAGGACTTTCCTGGAAACAACTCTCTGTGGGTCCTGTGTGCCTGTTATTGCCCTTTTGTTTGGTGGCTTGGTTTTGTTCGATGGCTCTTGTTAAAACCAAAGAGTAAAGAATCCAAAAACGAAATGGAAAGCTGGCTTCCCTGATCAGAGGCGAGACGTCCTTGCTGGCTTGAGCATCTCTCCCTCTCCCACTCCACGTTATTCACTGAATCTTGCATTCTAGGCGGCACGTCTTCAAGGTAAGGGGAGGGACTTTTCCTGCATTCGTCATTTTCACCAGTCCCAGATTTAACACGTCCTCCTCACTGGCAACTCTAGAGTCTTCTTGGGCTCAAGGGGCAGTGGTGCTCATCAGTCCTGCATGAATCTACTGGGGTACTGGACAAATTGTGGGCTTGTACATGTCCAGTTTGATGCTGAGAGCTGGTGACTGTGGCTGTCACAGCAAGAGCGCAGCAGTGTTGTTGATGGAGCAGCGTGCTGTGGTGACTTCGGTCACTGCCTGCTGCAGACACCTTCAGTGCAGTGGACTACAGGTTTGGAGGCAATTTCATGGGAATTATGAGGTGTCTTTTGGGGAGCTAAGTGCTACTTTGCAATACTGCCGCAAGACTGTTCCTGCCTCAGTCTCCTGAAGTATTTAATGGAGGTTTCACTATTTTCCAGCCCCACGAATTTACTGCAATCATGCAGGTGTCTGATGCACATAGCTTAAAATAAGGTTAGCTGAACTCTCTACATGTTTGTGATAAATAACCAGAACTCTGGTTATTTTAGTGGGTTACTAAAAGACACTTCTGATTAAAACCCTACAGCCTGAGCAGCATCTGTAAGGAGTCTGCAGATGTATTTAGTATGAAGTGTAGTAAAACAGAACAGGCAGAGTGTTGACACTGCTAAAATGCTGACCTAAGTACCAGTTTCTTCAAAGAAATTTTCATTAAAGATGGAATCTGCCACAGTGTGAGAGACTGCAAAATGCTATGAGGACAATGTCCCCCCTGCGTGGAAGGAATACAGCTAACTGCATTTACTAACCTGGAAATAAATAAAACCCCCGAACCACAAACCCTCTAGTCTCCTGTTTGCAACTCCCAAGGTCACAGCATGAATTTTCCTTAAATTTGACTAGCCCTATGAAATGCAACAATAGAAACAGAGAGAAAGGTGTAGGCAGAGCTTGCCCAGGTTTTGCTTAATGAGGGAAGCTGCCTGTACTGCACCCCAGCAATTCAGCCCCAGTGTAGGGGTGGGAGATTGACCTCTCCAGGTCATGGTGTACAAACTGTGCCCATGTCCTGTTTAACTGATGTCCTGCTTACTACTCGGTTAAGCAGCAGACTTGGGAAGTCTCCAGCTGCTGTGGAGGAAGGAACAGTGTCTATTTGCCCCTGTTCATTCCTCCACTGCTGTTGAAAATGTAGGGTTTGGGTCTCTGGCTGAATTGTAATCATTCCTCTCCAAAATGTGCCCAGAGAATTTATGATTTTCTTTCTGCCTGGAACATGCTGAGCGACATTAGGACTAAACCATAAATGGAGTGAGGTAGCGGTGAACTGTTCTGCTTGTAGCCCTGGAGTCAGGAATGGACTTCCTTCTTATTCAGCAATGCTAACCCATTGCAAACAAGCTAGTGACAATTCTTTGTCAACGAAAAGTTTTGGTTACCCTGTATGCTAAGCAAAACTTCCTTTTCAACTATAAATATTTTGTTGGGTGTTTTGTTGCCCAAGACAGATTCAATTTATATCCTTTAACTACACAAAACCAATGGACTGGTGAGCCACAACAGGTGTGGTCATGGGTGTTTCAGTTTTAGATAGCAAGTCCTGTACTAACCAGCACATGTAAAGAGATGTGTTGATCAGTGATGACTCACAACCAGAACCAGTCTTGCTCACGGACAGCTTGTGACTGGAAGGAAAAGCCACATTAGTTTAATGCCTGCATGTGCACCTGTTATCTGTATTTACAGATAGACAAGCTGAAACTCATAAAGCCTGAATTGCTTGCCAAGAAAAAAGAAAGAGAAGGAAGCAATGGCAGCCTGGGGAAAGACTGCTGTCTCCAAATCATCAGCTCAACCCACCAACAGTACCTCCTTTTAATTAGTAATTCACTGTCAAGTGTTTGCTAACATCTGAGCAACAAGCACTTTACACCAAGAGGTGTCTCACTGACAGCCTTCTTGCTGTGAAGGATATGACCTAACATTCCTCCATTTCAGCATGGAGGCAGCCTGTATATGACAAAGAGCAGCAGTGCCTGCTTTTCACGGTTGATTGAAGGTCAACGATTGATTTACTATTTTTCTCAGATCTTGCTGGCAGCCACGTAAGCTGTGAATTGCTTAATTAGTTTTTTCCCAGTAAACACAGTGTTTTCAACATGACAAATAATGTTATGCACATATACAGCTCTATGAGGACCTCTTCTTCCTCCTGAGCGCTATTATGCTAACCCAGCACTTCTCTTTTCAACCTTATCTTTCATGGGGGAAAGTCTCAGACTCACATTTCATTCATAAAGAAAAGAGAGGGAAGGAAAAGCCTTTGATGGGTTTCAGTCTGCGTAGATCTTCACATAGCTGAGAAAAACCAACTGGCTGGAGTGTGTCAATCAGCATTTTATTTCTGCTGGTAAAGACTTGCCTCCCTGTGTCGTGGTATTTGACTTTAGTGTTCAGTGTTTGGATATTCCAAGGCCAACTCCTATGAGTTATGGTTGCAGCTGTGTATGTTCAACTGAGCAGGGCCAGACATCTTCAAAAGGAACACACTACAGCCATCCAGAATGTAAATGTGGAAGCACTTGCCCAGCAGGAGTTAGAGGCCATCTTCTCTGGGGTCTTTAAACTCATCCAAGCAAGACGAGGAAGGTTTAGCTTGGCTTCAGGCAACACGGATGCTTCTAACTTCCGTGAGGCATAGGCTCTGCTCATAGTTCTGTGGACAGTGTGATGGCCAGATGATAGTGAGGCCTCCACGTGGATCAAGGTGCCTCATTCTCAGTCACCTCTGAGGCAGCTCTTTAAGAAGGATATAAGGAGTCTGCATCTTACAGGCTCTTGCTATCATATCTATTTTATTTGTATCTATCCTACACATATTGAACAAACTGCATCTGCCCATGAAACCTCACTACTCGTCTCTTCGCTTAAATAGCAGTCCTACTGCTTCAGCAAGACTAGATATTTTGAGTCCTTATTTGGTCCAAGTATTACTTGTGTGCCACATCTCCATCCATTCTGAAACCTCTGCCCACGAGTCCACTTCGTCTCAGAATTTGCAAAGACCAAATATCAACCACCATCTGCTAGCACATAAAAATGCCCCTGTGTTGCCCACCAGTGTCAGGTGCCCAGATGCCTGTCCTTGTTAAACATCCTCTGTGGTGTGCTGCCAGGTATGCAGGAAAATGATGCAATGGACAGAGGACAATGTTTTCATTCCTCTTCACTGTCCTTCTGTCCCTGTGCTCAAAGGTCTTGCTCCTGTAAGGTTTGTTGATCTTGCCGTAGTCTTTCCTGCATTTCTGCTCTCATGCTTAATTTCTTGTTCTTCCTCCCTCACCTTGTGCCTCACACCACCACAGTCCCACTGCTCTAGGGCCCTTCTGGGAAGCTCCATCTTGGAGAACAGTGACCAGTACTATGTCCTGTTGGTATTGTTTTGAGATTTCCTTCTTTAGCTGGGCTTTGCCTAGCTGTGTGTCGTTACCTGGGTTTCCTCCTTGGCAGCTGTGGACGATATTTCCTGCTCTAGAACAGTAGGTGGCAAATGTCCCCTCACTGGATTAAATCAGGAGTAACTAAATCTAGTGTGTGGCTGTCCAAGTGGAAAAAACAGTCCTGTGCACAAAATACTTCAGAGCACTGAAGTTTAGTGTGCTGCTTTGCCACCGCAAAACCCGTGTACCTTGTGTGACAGCATTGCTGAAGGAGCTTTGAACAGAGAATATTTTTCTAGTGGGCTCCTAAGGAATGTGGGTGGCAAAGCAGGGACAGCAATCAGCAACAGCAATTGCAGCCACGAGGCTTTCACTGGCGTTTAGCATCTTCCCGTATAAAAGACATCGTTACGTCTGAGAGCTGC
The DNA here is from genome assembly GCA_028565055.1 of Phoeniculus purpureus. NCBI lineage: Eukaryota > Metazoa > Chordata > Aves > Bucerotiformes > Phoeniculidae > Phoeniculus > Phoeniculus purpureus. The sequence continues at coordinate 16,156,552 of JAOXOE010000765.1, read as the reverse complement.
GGTCAGGTCAGCGAATCATTCATTGCAAATCTACTCTCTTCCAAGACTGACTAGCAAGGATTGTACCTGGTGTTTTAAAGCTGTTTCAAGCAAAAAGCCTTGAGTGGAATAGTTTATTTGATTTAAAGGCTTTCATAGGTGACCTGACCATCGAAGGGATGCAGATAACTGCCTGGTGGGTGAGACTTGGCTCAGCCCCGCATACACTGACAGGCAGAGTATCTCTGAGGAATCGATCTACACCTTTGCAAAGCACTGGTTGCTGTGACATGGTGGGACCACATTTTTAAAACCGACTGCTCTGGCTGTTGCTCAAAGTCATGGGACTGTGAGTCAGTCATCTTAGATGACTTACGGCTCTGTCACTGATTCACCGAAGATGCAGGTCTATCCTGCACTCTGCAAGAGCCGAATGGAAGCTCAGACACAAAAAGCAGAGGGTCCATCACTGGCTAATTAGGGCAAATGGCAGGCTATCGTTTCATAAGGCTGTTTTATAAGACTATAGTGTTTCCAGTTACCACATGCACTCGTTCAGAATGGACTAGTTCCTTTAGAACCCTGTGTCCCAGATTATCTAACTGCACAACGGGAGAAGTTGTCTTTCCCAACTGCTTTGAAAACAGTGTTTTAGTCATCACATTGCAGTGAGTTTTTCCTACAAGTTGTGGAATATGTCTTTAGTAGATAAATGGGGAAAACCAGGTATACAGTCACAGAACATCTGTTTATAGGGCAAACATTGAACAGATTAAAAACCAAGGCAACAGCTGTGATTTGTGTTTAACTGTATGACCTGATACAGGGCTCCATGCTGGAGACAATTAGCGAATCAACTTTGTCAGTAAATGACACTTTTCCCAACCTCATTAACAACCCAAAGTAGCTAATACCACCTTCTGCAGACAAAGGTAACCTTGTCACAGATTTATCAGCCAACACTAACAATTGTTGAAGGCTGAAGAATTACAGCACAGAGGGCATTTCTAGAATCTCAGCACCAAGCCCAGCTGGTGCCCCTGCAGCAGGTCAAGCATTAACTCAGACCATCATGACTGGCCTCCTTTCAGCCTGTGCCCTGGCTCCCACCTGCCGCCCACTTCCCAAAAGCCTCCCAGAACAGTGTGGACCAGTATAAAAGGGGCTCTGCCCTGGGAAAACCACCCAGAGCAGGCAGAAAAGCTATGTGCAGCAGCAATACAAGTAGCACAGCTGCAAGTCTGCAGAGTGGTAGACAGCTGCATCTGCAGTTCCCCCAAGGCTGGGGCACTTGCTGCTGGCTCCCTGCAGCAAAGTTGTAAATATTTTCTTAGATAAACTAGTGCACAGACCAGCCCCATACACCCAGTAGAGTGAAATCCTTAGGCTCTGCCTCACCTTAACCTTCCTATAACTCGTCCTTAGGGAACTAGTTGGTTGGTCCACACCTCATCGTGCAAAACCCTGGTTACCAGCATTCAAACACAGCAGCAATAGACAGCATTTATATCACATTTTGTAGAACTGACTCATGCCAGGACCCAAATAAAGACAACATTTCTCATTCCTTGAGGAGTTTTTCTCATACACTTCCATGGTGATACCTACCCATCACTATGGTAGTGTCCTCTACATACCTCCTATACAGTCCACCATCATCAATGGAGGTGTCCTCCCATGCCAGGAGCAGGAGGCTCTCTACTAGAAGTTCTATATACTGAAAGTCTCCATTGAAAAGGGAACTACATTTTGGTTTGGTTAGGATCCAGGGCAGATTGGAGAGAGCAGTTGCAAGACAAGGTGCCAGGTAACTACCTGGGCACAGCTGGGACTTCACATGCTTTCTTACTCAATGTTGCGATACGAGCATTCATTATACATTCAAGTTTGACCTTCTTGGACTGCCACTGCCATTCTTGGATTTTCTCAAGACAGGGTGCATGTTGCTGTAGCTACCACTGTACTGGTGATTGAGAACTGGTTATTTACAGCTTGCTGTTTTGCAAGCATTGGTCACCAAACAAGTTCTGTGGTCAGGCTGATGGAAGGAAAATGTTGCTCCTACACGCATCTGTTTCTGGCTGTGTTTCATAGAGTCATAGAATAATTAGGGATTGGAAGGGACCTTGAAAGATCATCTAGTCCAATCCCCCCACCACAGCAGGATCACCTAGACCAAGTCACACTCTTAAGTCCACTCTGATCTTCTTTTCCCTATGCCTCACTTTTAATACATTTTTCTCCTCCGATCCTGCCCCCTCTCTCCCAAACCTCTATAGTTTCATTTCCAAAGAAAAGCAATCATTCACATCTTGAACTAAACAGACCTGTTTCTAATTCTGGTCTATTTTGCTTGCTCATTGCCAAGAGACATTACACAAATCACGAAGAAGTAGGAGGTTCACAGGGTAAACCAAAACAATGCTGATGTCACAAGACTCCTTTATCATGGGAAAGGGAAAGAAACCTACAGTTCTACCAGCTCTGGAGACTGGCAGAGGAAAGGGCATGAGCGTTCATCTCTGCTCTTGGACATTCCCTCCAGGAATGCCCCAGAGAGCAAATTATACAGGATGGTGCCACGGGGTGGTCCCTTACGAAAGGCACTCCAAATTGCGATGTGAGAGGAGCTGAGGGTTATTTATGCCTCATCATCCCCCTGGTTGGGTCATTTTGGCCAAAAGAATACAAAAGGCTTTGTTTGGCTCCCAAGAGGAAGGGGAAGTCATTGAAAAAAGCAAATTTAAGGCAACTGTGCTAGGGTTAGTACCTGGCGTAGCACGTAATGCAGTGCTTTGTGTAGACGCCAAGGAGTCACCCACTTCACGTCTGCACTGTAGCTCTCTAGAGCCTAGTGCACCAAGCTGTGAACCGTGAGTCTTGATAATCAGCACAGGGAGAGAGAGCCCTAGATTCCTGGAATCTAGAAACTAAGTGGGTAGAGGGACACAAGACATGCAATTTGGGCCACAGTGGAAAGAAAGATTAGATATGCAGGCAGAGACGTTTTTTACCAGTTTCACAACGTTTCTGCACTGTTCTGGCTCGCACCAGCCAGATCAATGGCAGGAACCTTGCATATGGGAACACCTTTTGTACAGCCTATCACCCACCTCTCTGGAAAGCACTCTAAAATAAACCACACACACTTTCGAAGGGGTCACCCTCCCCTGCACTCCTCTTAAAGCTGGGTCTTGAGACAGCCAAAAGCAGAAGGTGCCTGGGCAGAGAAAAGCAGCCCACACATAGTCATCTGGCTCTCAGAAGGTGGCTCTTAATCCCCAGCAGATAGAGGTAGCTCCATTTCTCTTCTACTTCAGTCATATAAATCCAGAGTAGGATAGCAGTGCAGCAAACCTATGAACCTTGAGTTTCCTGTTGGGTAGACAGTCCTCGTCCTGCAAGTTTAGATCATGTTTAATGCAGTGTTTAGGGAATCTTGTCTCTGGATGTCATTGTGAGGATTCCATATGTAAAGCCTAGGGCTTGGCATTCCTGAGGTCTGGCCACAGGTCCTCTGAGAGCAGTTTGTTTTGTTGCAGGGCCACCTCCACTGCATGGTGGAATGTTTTTGTGTTGCCCCTGTGCTCAACACTGCAGTTGAACATGGAGTCCTACCATGGAGCATTGTGTTTTTATGGAGAAAATGCTGGGCTTGGACTGCAAGCAGAGCATGGCTCAGTGGGTGACTAGTCAGCTACTTCCCACAGTATTTCCTCAAAGCATAGAGCAGTTTCTGTCGGTGCAACTGAAATATTAAACAGGCTAGCAAGACTCTCCTGGCCTTTTTGCACAGCTAGGCAATCCTGCCCGCACTAACTCGCTTGGCTTTAGAAAACCTTCATCCTTGCACTCCTCTTAGACATCCTGCTGTGACTGACAGCAGATGGGCAAGCTGGTTGATAGGACTTGTCTTTCTGCCCTTAAAATGCTGCAGTTTCACTGAAAAGTAGCCCAGACTACAGGCAATTAACTGTGTTGCTCCATGGGGCTGTACTTACACCATTAAATGCTTACCTACTCTAGAAAGTGATGCCTGGCTCCTACCACAAGGTCCACAAGGGTGGTGATTTTGTACTATGAAGCTGAGGGCAAATCTCTAAGGGAAAGCACAAGAGCCTGGATGTTCAGAGAGCAGGAATGATGTCAAAGGCAGTGCAAGCTTCAGTCTTGCCCTCACTGCCCTTGGGGAAGGTGACCTGGGGGAGGTTGTCACCCATGCCATGCTGGTAGAGCTGTTTGGGTTGGTAATAACAGGTCATAGGAGAGAAGAAGGGAGTTTGAAGTGTGGGCAGTGAGAGGTTTGATGCCTCAGTTTCTCCCCTGGAGCACAGGTGGGAGATCCATCTGCTGAGCTTATTCTACAGTTCTCTCTCTTGGACAGAGACAACAACAGGTTCTGGATTTTGAAAGAGACTGTCCTGCTTAAAGTAATCACCCCTCGTGGTTTTTAGATGCAGAAACCAGGGCAAAACATGGGGTTTTCAGGCTGTAAAACACAAAGCCCACCCTGCAAGCTGAAGATGCCCTTCCCCAAAAGCTTTTCCTTTTCTCCCTCTTCTGCAGCTGGTTGACAGAAGGTTTTAGAGATTATCTGTGAGCTATTTATACTGAAATATTTTGTGTTGAAAGATGTAAGCCCTTTGTTTCCTCTGCATGTACTCAGTGATCCCCGAGGGAAAGCAAATCCTGCTTTGGTTTTGATCAGATTCATCATGAATTACCATTGTAAAACAGGCCCAAGAACTCTTTCATGAGTCACTCCCACCTTTAGGGTCCCACATGCCACCAGGCACTCTTGTATGTATGTACAGCTTTCCAATTCCAGATTACCCTCATTAAAACAATTCTAATACCCACCTGGGATGATGCTTCCAAAACATTTGCTCCAAAACTGTATTTCTTCATAATTTTCCTGGCAGAGAGAGAATTTAACTCCCTGGTTGAGCAAAAAGAGAACACCCTGCAGGAACAAAGTTGCTCAGTTTGGCTAGTTGATGTGTTGGATTAGGCAATCCTCATGTAGAATGTAAGGCCCATATTCTACAATAGAATGCATGGGGCCAGGAAGTATCCCCTGCTCCTGTGAATGGAGAAGGACTATGCTTCCACACATCCCAGGTGAGAGGACCTGGAAAGGGAACACCGAGAGTGGTACAAAAACCCGGCCACTTAGATATGGTCCTGAGCAGCTGTCTTTCTGTGGTCCTGCTTGAGCAGGTGGGTTGGATCAGATGACCTCCAGAGATCCCTCCCAGCCTCCACCATTATCTGTGATTCTGTTAATCTCCTGCAACGATCCCACACACTCTGTGGTAGCAGGGAAGCAGCAGCCCTCCGCTCTTAACCTCTTAAAGTCTCCAACAGGGAAGCAATCTCATGTGATCCAGTATGAGTCACTGCATTTGAGGGTCAATGGCCAAATTCTCCTTTTGTGTCACACCCATAGAGTCCTCTGGGCTTCAGTGAGTAGGAGGGTAATGGAAGTAGCCCAAATACCTTTTATTAAGCAAAAATGATTTTCAACCCAAGCTGTTCCAACAGTGCTCAATAAACAAAGCACACTGAAGTGTGAATCCCTGAAAAGGTCACCCAAGTGTTATCCCTTTGGGAAGAGAATTAATTTAAACAAGACTCAGTTAAGGACTAACACTATCCTAAAGGGGATTTTGCTTTCTCTTGGACAGCATAGGTGGCCATCAGTTGCTAAGCCCTTCCTCAGTTGTGCAATTTAATGGTACGAACACAAGATACTCTTATGTACTGGGCACTGCTAATTCCCCTGAAATGAGGTTTTGTGCTAAGTGCTTCCACATTTCACAGAATCACAGAACATTAGGGATTGGAAGAGACTTCAAAAGATCATCTAGTCACATCCCTCTGTCACAGCAGGATCACCTAGTCCAAGTTGCATAGGAACATGTCCAGGTGGGTTTTAAAAGTCTTCAGAGGAGGCTCCACAACTGCCCTGGGCAGCCTGTTCCAGTGCTCCGTCACCCTCACTGGGAAGAAGTTCCTTCTGATATTTATATGGAACCTCCTCTGTTCCAGCTCACACCTGCTGCCCCTTGTTGTATCAGCAGATGACACTGGTATCCCAATACTTTCATTAATATTAATAGTAATGGTAATATTAATATATAATAGTTATAGTAATATTACTATACATTACTATAATAGTTATAGCAATAGTGATATTAATAGATAATCGTTATGTAATATTAATATTAATATATAATAGTTGTACTAATGTGTTTATACAATATTCGATTATTTCATACAGAAAACCTCTTGTAATCAGTCTTTCTGGCTCCTAGAAACCACAAAAATCCTTTCTCTGATTTTTTTTCTAAAGAAAACACCTGGAAAAGTTGTCGCTGGTGGCCGAGGGGCTGCTGAGCTCTGCTGTTAACACAGTGAAAACCAACAGTGCGTTGGGTTCTTACGGTTGCGAGAGAAGTACTCGTCCCACTTTCATCAAGAAACGTGTGATGGTCTGATAAACTCTGCCCACCAGTGCAGTCTTGACGACGGTCTTGCGCCGCAGACTGCATAATAATTTTCATTACTTCTAATGAGGGTTGAAGAAGTGCAGACTCCCGCTCCAATTAAGGGTTGGTTGTGTTGCCGGAATGTGGTAATTACTTTAATTGATCACAAGATAGTTTCCTTGATCACCAATTAGACCAAATTACCGATCAGGTTTCAAGACGTGAAGAAATGTCCGAGCTGATTTTCTGTAATAAGTGTTTTCATTTCTAATCAGACCCCTAAATATCTTTTTCCCTTCCAGAGCCGCTTGCCTTCTCCCCAAAGAAAGGTTACGGCTCTACAAATACAGAGGCGATTCGCAAACAACAGCGTCCCGAGCCGTTTAATTAGCCAGGGAAGTGTTTAGGAACCTTTAATTGCGTCGGGGGAAATTGCTCCGTGGAACCGCAGCTCGTTTTCGTCGCGGGGAGAGGCTTGTTTGAGTTTAATTCAAATAAACTCAGATGCGGGAAGGGAGTTGCTTTGGGTAGCGTACAGTGAGGGAGGACGTCCGGGAGCAGAGCAGAGGTGGAGGTGGGCAAGTCTTATGGGTCTCTGCGCTGTGACACCACGTTGCTGTGGCTGGGACAGTCGTAGTCACTGTCGTAGCACCTGGACCTGTCCCCGGGAAGGTTTTCTCTGCCTAACTTAACTCTTTTCCATGGCTTGGATGGCTCCAAGTGGAACATTCTTTGGGAAGATGAACAACTTTGAGACTGATGTCCATTATATCCAGCTGGAGATGGTTTCCTGTTGGTGGGGGAAGAGGCGGTGGGTTGCTGTGATGGTCCACTGATGGGTGAGGATCTGGGGTCTTCCGATGGGTGAGAATCCAGGGTCCACTGATGGGTGAGGATCCAGAGTACACTGATGGGTGAGGATTCAGGATTCACTGATGGATGAGGATCCAAGGTCTGCTGGTGGGTGAGGATCCAAGATGTGCCGATGGGTGGGGATCTGGGGTCCACTGATGGGTGAGAATCCAGAGTCCACTGATGGGTGAGGATCCAGGGTCCACCGATGGGTGAGGATTCGGGATTCACTGATGAGCGAGGATTCGGGATCCACTGATGTGTGAGGATCCAAGGTCTGCTGATGGGTGAGGATCCAAGATGTGCCGATGGCTGAGGATCTGGGGTCCACTGATGGGTGAGGATCCAAGATCTGCTGATGGGTGAGGATCAAAGATCTGCTGATGTTGTATGAAAGGAGAGAAGGTTAGCACTCCCCTTGATAAGGATGGAAGAGCCCCTTGTGGCCTATACAACACGCATACAGTTCAGGCACTGCCACCTCCTTTGTGGCATCTAACCATGTTTTTTTGGACTCAGTGATCCCAGGGGTCTTTTCCCACCAGAGTGATTCTGTGATCTGCTGATGGGTGAGGATCTAATGTCTGCTGATGAGTGAGGATTCAACAAACACTGGTGGGTGAGGATCCAAGATCTGCTAATGGGTGAGGATCCAAGATCTGCGGATGGGTGAGGATCTAAGGTCCACTGATGAGAGAGGATTCAAGATGTGCTGATGGTCGAGAATCTGAGGTCCACTGCTGAGTGAGGATCCAACATCCACTGGTGGGTGAGGATCCAAGATCTGCTGATGGATGAGGACCCAGGATCCACTGTTGGGTGAGGATCCAGGGTCCACTGGTCACTGAGGATCTGGTGGTCCACCAATGGATGAGGATTCATCATCACAAAGCAGGGAAGAAGTTCTGCAGGGCGCAGGAGGCTCATTTGCTCCCACATCCAATGAGTTGTGTTTGCATAGCGTAACCCATGTGTGCGCAGAGGTGGGTGAGTTCCTGGGGTGGACACACAGACTCCGATAGACTCGATGGTAGACTCCATGAACTTGGGAGGAGAAGATTCCCCAAATTCAGTCTAGTTTCTTCCTTGCTGCTCATTTGGACAAAGATAATTTAGTTGCAGCCTCGTTGCTGGTTCAGACTTTTGGGGGACATTTCTGTGTGGGGAACCGCATCCCTTTTAATCCCACGGACATTGTGAAAACACCAGAGTCAGGTATTTACCCAACTCTATTAACGCAGGAGTTTTCCCAACCATTGCTAACATCTGATGCCCAACCTCCCCCTTCAAAGCCGCTGAAAGCATTTGCGAGTTTTTCAAAGCGGTTGTTTGCTCGAAGTAAAACTAACCCGAGCGAGAGCTTCGTGTGGGGGGAAGGGAAGGTTCTCCCGAATTTGGGAATGCTCTTGGGTCAAAGAAAAAAGCTTTTTAATTGCTGACAGTTTGGTGATTTCCAAATGACAAACCTCATTGGAATGATTTGCTCTGATTATAACATTTGCCCGGCAAAGCGACTCCCACAGTCAAACTTCATCCAGGCACCGGTTCTTTGGGGGCTTTTTTTTTGGGGTTTGGCTTTTTTTTTTTTAACTTAAAGGTTTTTGTAATTTGGGAGAGGAAAAAAGACTTGAAACTATTATCAACCATTAGACGTTATTCATTGACCACATGTTTGTTTGAAGCAGCCATCGCTCGGGTGGAGCTGGGGGGCTGTATACCTTCTCCTCCATGAATTAGCACTGAAAACCCTGCCTAGATCAGGTAGGGGTTGGTTTGAGCTGCTTGGGTTACAGTAGGGACCAGAACGTGGATGTTACACGCGCGGGGAGGGTGTGAGCTGGAACAGAGAAGGTTCCATATGAGTATCAGAAGGAACTTCTTCACAGTGAGGGTGACAGAGCCCTGGAAGGGGCTGCCCAGGGGGTTGTGGAGTCTCCTTC
>JAOXOE010000765.1:16136980-16147190 GCA_028565055.1 Phoeniculus purpureus | reverse complement strand
TCCTGACACCCACCTTTCACATATTTATAGACATTAATGAGGTCACCCCTCAGTCTCCTCCAGGCTAAAGAGACCCACCTCCTTCAGTCTTTACTCATAAGGGAGGTGTTCCACTTCCTTCATCATCCTCATAGCTCTACACTGGACTCCCTCCAGCAGCTCCATGTCCCTCTTGAAGTGAGGGGCCCAGAACTGGACACAATACTGCAGATGCGGTCTCACTAGTGCAGAGTACAGAGGGAGAAGGACCTCTCCTGATCTGCTAACCACCCCCCTTCTGATCCACCCCAGGATGTGGCTGGCCCTCTGGGCCATGTTGTAAAGCACACAAGACTATTTTGAGAAGGTGATAGAGTGGAGATCCTGGTGTCCCTGTTGTGCCTGTCCACCCCCAGTGAGACCAGAGGTCTGCAGTGGTGACAAGTTGGAGTTTTCCCAATGTGCAACATAGAATCACAGAATGTTGGGTTGGAAGGGATCTTTAAAAGGACATCTGGAAGAGTTTCCCCTTCCTAGTCCAGGACAGGTTTTTACAGCCAGTGAAGGAGAAACTACTCTGGGCTTTGCTGAGGATGGTGTACATCTAATGCATAATTAGGCAGAAGAATCATTCAAATGAGAGGGGTTTCCTCAGATACATTTTTTACTTCCCTGACTCAGAACTAAACCATTTCAGAGTCTCAACCCCATAAGATGCCAAATGCAGCATGAAATCCTTTACAGCTATCTTACAGTATGAATTAAGTCCTTAGCATCTGCCAGAGATGCTAAGTGACGTTAGCACTGGTGCTTCTGTCTCCTACAAAGCCGCAATGCAGTGTCCATCCTGGACAAGCGTTGAGAGCGAGTCTGCCCAAAGCACATGTGGAAGGAGCTGTACTGGAACAGTCCCTTTGGGCAACGCAGAGCCCCATATCAAAGCCTTGCTTTAGGGCCTCATATATTTGACTAAGCTTAAGGCCAAGAAAATATCAACCATCCCTCTGAAAGGAAACAGCTGCAAACTGGTTGATGTGCAGTAACTCGATGAAACGGAAGGTTTTCATGGGGTGCCTACATGCAGATGGTTTGGAGCCATCTTTAAACACAAGCAATGCATTCCTGTAATATTTAGTCTAAGACAAATTAAAGTGGATGCAGGAACCTGTCAGTACCAAGGAACTCCCAGAATGGAGCCTAAACTGCACGGGTTGCCTCTTATTTTGTTGTATTCCACAATAGGATCCTGGCCTATTAATGAGGTTCCTCAGCCATCCTGGATATTATGTTGCTAGTTCTGAGAAAGTACAAGCTGAAGGCACATGCTCCTTTTTTCTTCAAAGTTCAACATCATTTTGCTGGCAGCAAATCCCAGAGTTTTGTTTCTGGTTGTGCCTACAGGCACAAGCTCTCTGGAAAGGCAGCTTATGCAGAACCACTTGAACTTGTCCTCATCCAGCTGCAGGTTATAAAACTCTGAGGAAACTGTTTGATTCCCTTTCTAAAAAGCGAATTTTTGGAGACAGGGAAAATGAGACCAGTTGGCCAATGACTTAAATATTTAATTATAATGTATTTCCAATATACTTACAGTCAGAAAAATGACAATATTGAAAAACCTTCCTGCTCACTGCACACATTTGAAGTTGTAGCCTTTCAGCTTATAAAAATATATCTTTTAAAAAGTCTTCTTAGCATTAGCCCCACAAGGCTAAATCACCTACAGGCACATGCTCTGCTTTCTGCTCATTCTCATATTTCATGAACAAAAGTTTCAGACAAGTGCCAATTGCCGTGTTTGCTGCTGGTGCTGAATGTGCTGAAAGGAAGCCAGCTTGATTCCTGGACCTGAACTCATTCGTAATGTTCGTAAAGTGCAATTGATTTGTTGTTTGTTTGTTGGTTTGGGGGTTTTTTAATTGAAAATGAGCAATACTTCACAGTGAGGGTGACAGAGCACTGGAAGGGGCTGCCCAAGGGGGTTGTGGAGTCTCCTTCTCTGGAGATGTTTAAAACCCTCCTGGCCATGTTCCTGTGCAACTAGATCTAGGGGATCCTGCTGTGGCAGGGGGATTGTACTGGATGATCTTTAGAGGTCCCTTCCAATCCCTGACGTTCTGTAGTTCTGTAAAGAGATGTCTCAGCAGCCTGTCCAGCTGGGTCTGAAATCTATCCCGTGTAGGGCAATTGACCCCTTCCCCTGGGAGATGGTTCTAGTGGTTAATTGTTGTAATGGGGAAGAATCTTCTTCTGGACTCCAATGGGAATCACCCCAGGAGTAACTGATCCCCGTCACCTCTTGTCTTTTCCATAGGATTCCTTGTGAAAAGGGAGTCCCGGATCGGTTCTCCTTGAAAAAGGCTCAAAATTAGTTCCCCAGATGGGCTACTGTGTGGAGTCCAGCTTCATCCCACACAAGAGACAATCTTGAGGTGGACACTGCAGAAGATGAGGATCGTTGGTGGCATCGTGCTCCGACAAATGAAAGTCATGAGACCCAGAGCCATCCCCACCACCTGTCCCAGCAGCCAGCACTATTGTAGGGCAGGGTTTAAACTCACTGGGGTCTTCCCCAGGCTAAAGGAGGGGAGAGGAGATTGAGAAAAGACCTGACAATGGGGTTGATGTCTTAATGGGTTTAAGTACCTTCGTCTTCCTTCTGCAAGCCCAGGCACCAGGGCTAATTCCAATTTATTCGGGACTGATGCTGGCATCAGTCGCAGAGTTTTGAGACCTGATGTTAATGCTCCCAGATGTCTCACATCTGGGACAACCAAGCTCTAGAAGCATCCAAGCCATTGCAACTAATTGCTCATCACCCCGGGGGGCTGTTTTCTATCTCCTTTTCCATGCTGACCACAAACTGGGCACTTCTGAAGGTGGTTCTGTTGGTCTGATCTGCTGCTGGTCCCCATGGTCTGCTGAGAGATGGTCCCAGCAAGGTGCTCCCCTGGCAGGGTGGTCCTTGCCTTGCTGTGGGGTTACTGTCTGTGGGTTCAGAGCAGCCATCTGGAGTCAGAGACCTTCTGGAGTCAGGTCGAGGCTTAGATGCTGCGATGATAAAACTGTTTCCTATTGAGGGTGCTGCCAAGCTGCTGTAAGGTTTGTTGGAATCACGATCCCAGAAACCAGTGGAAATGCTTTTTCCAACAGTGGGAGAGACCTTGCTGCTTGCTGTGGGCTGGGACAGGTGGGGACCGGACAGCGATGGTCTTTCTGCTCACAAACGTTCCCTGCTTCTCCCCAACCCTTTCCAAGAGGGAAGTTTATCAAACTTACAGCCACACAGGAATTGTTGGGGAAGGGATACTTGGAGAGACACCTCTTGGGATGGGGTTTGGGGTTGGTGAAGGGTAAAAATGATGTCAGACCATGGTGGCAGCAGAAAGAGCAGCAGGTGAAAGCAGGTTTTGGCTGGATGTGTCCATGCTCATGGCATCACCTGAGAGGAACCTCCAGCACTACCTAGCCACGAGGCACTGAAGGAGATGCCAAGGCAGCCTCTGCTCTGTGAGCTGGGGAGCAAAAGGTGATTTATGGCAGCAGGGATTTCCTCCATCCCAGCGAGGTCTCACAGCTGCCACTTCCCCCTACCAGCTCCTGCATCTCTCCTGGGAACACCGTGCATTGCTGCGACGAGGCAAGCTGAGCAGGGAAAGTTTCCCCGAGCCTTCTGGGCCACGGTGCCAGGAGCCGTAATTGCCTTGGCAGAGGCTGCCACAGTTGTTCCAACCTGCCCTCTTGCCTGTGAGTCAGGGTGGAGGTGCCAGAGTCATGAGATGGCTCCGAGCAAAGATGCAAAGTGGGGAGTTGCTGTCAGAGCTCTCCATTTCCTTGAAGGAGAGTCTGGAGAACATCAGTGAGGGAGCAGGAGGTGCTCTGGCAGCCCCAGATGCAGCCCACAGACCACAGTTGGGACACTGGGAGTCCCACTGCCCGCAGGGGATGGGACATCTGCAGCAGTGCCGTGGCAGGGAGAGCAGCCCTGTGGGGGAACCCTGATGCTGGTGATGCACCCCATGAGCCGTTCAGGGCATGTTTGGCAAGGGTGGTGTTTGCCTGGCAGTCACCATCCTGCCCCAAATGCAGGGTCACACAACCGGTGCTGGTGGTGGGATAGAGTCCTGGTTCACGTGGAGAGGTCTTGGGAAGTGCTGAGCCCCTCTCTAAGGGGCTGCATACGTGAGTGTGTCCTAACTAGGACAGAAAGCACCACAACAGGGCTCAGCAGGGTTCCTGGAGGCCAAATGGTGCTGGGCACTCTGGATGATGTTGTACGGTGAAAGTTCCTCACTCTCGGGGGTTGCTGGTGCCCCTCTGGTCTATGCAGTGGAGCAGAGCCAAGAAGGATTAAACCTCGGCATCCCCAGCCCACAGGGAGAGGGGATGGAAGCTGCTCACTCCCTCAGCATCATGTCCTTGCCCCTGACACCTAGCTCCCTCTGAGCACAAGGAAAGGCAGCAGGATGGGCTGAGGACTCAAAGGTGTATGGGTTGGGTGCTGATGGAGCTTCACAAAGCCCCTGTGGGGAGGACCTGGTGTGTGAAACCTCTCCAGCACATGGAAATCGTGGCGGATTCATCAGCCTGGCTCCATGGAATGACTGAAGTGGTCAGAGCATGGTGACAGCAGGGATGTCCTGCAGTGGGTATCAACCGATCTAGACGCAGGTGGAACAGAAAGTCCAGCACCAAACTCTTCCCAACCTTGGGGAGGTCCTGTCACCTCCAGACTCCAAGTTCATGGCTCGGAGCCATCTCTCATTTAGTCCCAGTGAATTACTGAGCCCCAGGAAGCCAACCCTACCCAGGCTCTGCCGCAAGTCAAGGGCTCAAATTGAGCAGGAGCTTGGGGGAAACCGTTTCCCTTGTTAAAATAAATGTATTAGTTTAATACGTACCAGGAGAGGACAGGGAGTTCTCCTTGTTAAATGTTTACCAGACAAACCCTGCTGAGGACTTACTCGCAGCAATTCAGCTTTAGTGATTTCCTTCTATTGTGGTCTCAGTCTCCAGCATCGCTGCAAAACTGCCTGGCAGGGCCAGGAGGGCTGATGGTGGGATCAGGAGGGCTGCTAGCAGGACCAGGAGAGCTCATGACAGGACCAGGAGGGCTGGTAACAGGACTAGGAGGGCTGATGGCAGGGCCAGGAGAGCTCATGATAGGGCCAGGAGGGCTGATGGCAGGGCCAGGAGGGCTGATGGCAGGGCCAGGAGAGCTCATGACAGGACTAGGAGGGCTGGTAACAGGACTAGGAGGGCTGATGGCAGGGCCAGGAGGGCTGATGTCAGGACCAGGAGAGCTCATGACAGGACTAGGAGGATTGATGGCAGGACCAGGACAGCTGAAGTCAGGACCAGGAGAGCTCATGACAAGAACAGGAGGGCTGATGTCAGGACCAGGAGAGCTCATGACAGGACTAGGAGGGCTGATGGCAGGGCCAGGAGGGCTGGTAGCAAGACCAAGCTCCAGGCACCGAAACTGCATCCAGGGTGGCCACATGTTGCTGCTGGGACACCACAGGGTATTGACAGATGCCCAAATTCACCCTGGAACATCCACGGGGATGCTGGCACCTGGCTGGAGTGATGGAGTGAGGAGAGCAAGGTGCAGGAGAGATGCCCAACAACCAGGGAAAACGAAATAGACTCTAAAAAAGAGATGAGTAGAGACACAGACTCTACCACCCCCTTGTCCTGGCAGCCCTGAGAGCATCCCGATGGCACTTTCCCAGACTAACCACAGGGAATTTTAACCAGCAGTGTAATTTCTCCCCTCGGGACGGTGCATCTTTGAAAACATCCCAAATGAGGAGTTCGCTTCATTTCCCTGGGGATGGAGGATTCCACCTTGTGATGGTGGAGCTAAGCCATGTCCCAATAATCTTCAGTCGTGGAGGATTTCCTGACATAACTATTCTATCTCAAGGAGCAGGTTTATACTGATGTTATTTACATGCAAAGACACTCGCCTGACACGTTCACGTTCCGGATTTAATCATCATTTACAAGTCGATTTTCCAGCAGTCTCTGGTGGTTCAGGATTCCTTAGCAACCAGCAACAGGGTGTTTTCTCTAATCAAGCTGAACCCAGGTGATTTTCTGGGAACTCCTCAGTGTCTTGTAGCCCTGATTCTTCCCCTTAGACTCCCCAGAATGAAATGGGGGAAAAAGAAGACTGCGGGGTCTCATTATGTTGGTAATTATTGATGAGCATCAATGATCTCATATGATCATAGAATCGTTAGGGATTGGAAGGGACCTTGAAAGATCATCTAGTCCAATCCCCCTGCCACAGCAGCATCACCTAGACCAAATCCAAGTCATATAGGGGTGACCCCATGGATGTTGATTAATATGGAAAGGGCGGGTGTCAGGAAGATGGAGCCAGGCTCTGCACAGGAGCACCCAGTGATAGGACAAGGGGCAGCAGAGGAGGAACAGAGCTTTCTGCATCAATGTGAGAAGGACCTTCTTCATGGTGAGGGTGCCAGAGCCCTGGCAGGGGCTGCCCAGGGGGATTGTGGAGTCTCCTTCTCTGGAGAGATTGAAAACCCACCTGGCCATGTTCCTGTGTGACCGGATCTAGGTGACCCTGCTGTGGCAGGGGGATTGGACTGAATGATCTTTCGAGGTCCCTTCCAACCCCTAATGTTCTGTGATCCTGTGGTAGTGCTGGAAAACATGGAGGGAAAAATTTCCCTATGGAAACGCTCAGAACACACCGGTCACTGGCTCTCCTGATCCTCCAGGCTCCTGAGGATGGGTGGTTTTCAGAGAATGACTCTATTAATAACCTTAACAGAAAACAGATGGGTCAGGTTTGCCCCCACAAACGTGGATATTCCAGGAGACATCAATTGTTCGAAGTAAACAACAGCCCTGACTCAACAAAGCTCTTAAGCAGACACTTAACTTTAAGCAGGCACTTAGCAGGGGCTTCAGCCAGGCGCTAACATATGTTCTGCTATATAAGGAGGGACTTAAGTACCTACTTACAGTTAAGCTTGTGCTTAAGTGCTTTGTTGAATTGGGGCCAACACTTCAGCTCTCCCTCTGTCTCCCTAACGCTAACTGTGCCTGACATCCAGGAAGTCCAAACAGGGGCTGCTCTCTTCACCCACCACCACTTCTTTCCCCCTCCATCTCCTTCGCAGCACCACCGAGGGGCTCTGAGCGGCACCTTCGCATCCTCACCGGTGCCCACCGGTGCCCTCACACTTGGCTCTTAGGAAGGCTCCACCCAGAAGTCTTTTGTGCCTTTGTCTTTATTGTTTTATAAGTCAAGACATCTCCCCACAATGAGTGTTCAGGAGAGACAGTGGTTTGGCTTCTGCCTGTCTGCAGGTTTCTTGGGGTTTTCTGAGCATCAAGGGTTGCACTGGGCAATGATGTAACCTCCTTGCTCTGGCAGGGGGTTTGGACTGGATGATCTTCCGAGGCCCCTTCCAATCCCTAATGTTCTGTGACTCTGTGACATCTTTATACTTGGAAGCTTAATTGTGCAGCTTTGTCTCCTCTCATGGCTTTTTCTCCAGTTACATCCCTCATTCCCTGTGAGCTGGAACAGAGAAGGTTCCACATCAAGGTGAGAAGGAACTTCTTCCCAGTGAGGTTCACAGAGCACTGGAAAGGGCTGCCCAGGGGGGTTGTGGAGTCTCTTTGTCTGGGGGCATTTAAAACCCATCAGGCTCTTCTCAATGTCATCTAGTGGTAGGACAAGGGGCAATGGCTGTGAGCTGGAGCAGAGGAGGTTCCATATAAATATCAGAAGGAACTTCTTCATTGTGAGGGTCACTGGAAGGGGCTGCCCAGGGTTGTTGTGGACTCTCCTTCTCTGGAGATGTGTAAAACCCACCTGGACATGTCCCTGTGTGACTTGGTCTAGGTGATCCTGCTGTGGCAGGGGATTGGACTGGATGATCTTTCGAGGTCCCTTCCAATCCCTAGTGTCCTGTGGCTCTGTGAAAGCTGTTGTACTCCGAGTTAGGGACCTCTGCCTCTCCTTACACTGGATTTGGGGTTGCCTGTCACACAGCATCGCCCTTTTTCACTTACGGCAAGGCAAGTTAACTGAACAGTGCTCAGAGCATCCCGGAACCACCCGAGCACCTCTTCAGCAGTTTTCTTTGTCCTTCCACACTGGCCTCCCCCTTCTTGTGAAGCTTCACGTTCGGGTCATGAGACCTGACATTTCTGAGCTATTCAGCGCCGGCGCCTGCTGCAGCCCCGTCACCGGCACGTCTGCAGGCGGACCGTGCCGAGCTATGCTGTAGGGGTGGTGCAGCAGGGTGGCAGCAGCTGCTAGGGCTGGCTGGGTTCCCTTGTCAGCTTACACAACCAGCCCTACAAAACGAGTCACGGTGCTGACTGCTGGACAACACGAGCACTACTATCAGCTCTCGGCCAGCCTGCGCTGTGACTCAGGCACGTGTTAACAGGCAGGAGTTGAACTGACCTGATGCTCAGGAGCTGAAGCGCGATTTGTTTAGAACCTGTGGAGCACTTGTAGATGATGCACATCTTTTTCCAGCCCCCCAATAACTCATAGTATTGGATGTCCACCAAGGTGTTGCAGTTTGAGCCTGGAGAGGTTTATAAGCTGGGGGTAGGGGTTGGTAAATAGTTTGTGAAGACAGAAGCTCCCCCCAGCTCCGGTTGTTTACCCACCTCTGGAAGTCTGAGCCACCAGCACCTCTGCAAACAGCCTTATTCTGGGGTAGGGGAAAACCCTGGTGACCAGTTTCCTGTGGGTTTTTGCCCTGTGTTCCAAGACCAGCCACGTGGTCGCTGGGGCAAGCACGCTGCTGGCGGTCATTTCTAGACCGGGAGTGTGGTGGTGGTGGTGAAGCGCGAGCCTGTGGCAAACGCAGAGGTCAGCAGAGCAGCAAACTTTGTGCAAACCGTGGTGCTGGAGGAGGAGAGTCCCATCTGCAGCCCACGGACGGCCGCACGCTGAAACAGAGGGTTGGCTCTGAGGACGTGGAGCAGGCGGCTTGTTCTTGGAAGAACCATCTTCTCTGGGGAAGGAAAAGTTGGGCTGGAGCCGTCGGGTGCTGGGATGGCCCCCGGCCTGCAGAAAACCCCCCACGCTAGCCAGAGAAAGCCCCTGGAGGACTTGTCTTCTGTTGGGGATCCTTGGACTTCATATATAGTTTCTGTGACAGAGAAATGGATCAATTCATCCCCCTGCTCTCTCGTGGAGTTGCTGCAAAGCCAATTCCATGTTTCATCTTGGAGCTCTTGGTCAGTTTTGCAGCTATGGCAAGATCTAAGCATCCCATCAAATGGATTCGTGCAGCCGACTGTGTTTGGGAGGTCTGTGGGAGGAGAGGTTGGCCAGGAGGGACGGTGTAGTGGCAAACGAGGCTAAAAGAGTGTTTAGGGCAGGAGTGTCTGTAGCCCACTAACCTGGATAGATGGTCAGTGAGATGCTTAAAAAGAGAGACGCTCTTGTTGCCCACACCCTCACTGAAATGGGTTTGAGACCTCCCAGGTTCTTCATCAGCTGTGAACATCCACCCTAAACCCTCTCCACTGTCTGCCACTGTGAAACGCCTCCCGGTTTCCAAACTCCTTTCATCCTCCCCTTTGTGCTCTCAGGCCCTCGCCTGGTCCACAGCTCAGGCAGTGAGGATACTGAGATGGCCCTGGACAACGTGGATTCACCCGTGACGCAATGAAGCATCACTTACACACTGCAGGAGCGCCAAGGGTTTCCCTGTCTCCCCATTTCTCTTTGGTCTTTCTCTGGCTGGCCACCTTGTTTTTTTAATACCTGTCCAAATTAGACAAAGTCTGTTCCCATTGACCTGCTCAGCTGGGTTCTTACTTCCCTTGCTCCCAGCACTCTCTAGAGCAACTGGTTTCCAGGAGGAAGCACAGCAGTTACCTTGTTCTTGCGGCTTCCTTTAAAATAGGGACCTTCCCTCGCTTTCTTAGGTTGGGGAAGCCCAGGAGTTGCTGCTGTATGGAGTTGTTCACACGTCCTACTGATAGCTCAGCCCCTTCAAGAGGAGGACTTAGAAAGAATTGAAAGACCTGAAGATCACCTGAAGCACCTGAAGGTGTTCAAGTCCATGGGACCCAACGGGATACACCCAGGGGTGTCCTGAGAGAACTGGCAGATGAGGTTGCTAAACCCCTCTCTTTTCTATTCCAAAAGTCATGGCAGTCTGGTGAAGTCCCCACTGACTGGAAAAGGGGAAACATCACTCCTATTTTCAAAAAG
>JAOXOE010000765.1:16116371-16135576 GCA_028565055.1 Phoeniculus purpureus | reverse complement strand
TTGTAGAGAGCAATGAGGTCTCCCCTCAGCCTCCTCTTCCTCAAACTAAACAGCCCCAACTCTCTCAATCTCTCCTCGTAAGGTTTATTCTCCTGGCCCTTCCCCAGCTTCATTGCTCTCCGCTGCACTCGCTCCAGCACC
Organism: Phoeniculus purpureus; assembly: GCA_028565055.1. Lineage (NCBI taxonomy): Eukaryota > Metazoa > Chordata > Aves > Bucerotiformes > Phoeniculidae > Phoeniculus > Phoeniculus purpureus. The sequence continues at coordinate 16,135,435 of JAOXOE010000765.1, read as the reverse complement.
TCGATGTGTCCCTTGTACTTAGGTGAATGATGAAAGGGACATTTGAAAAACACTTAAACTGATAAAATTTATTCTTTTAACTGATGGAAATACTTCTCGCACCCACTATCTGAACAGGGAAGAGCAGAACCAAGACCCCAGTCTCTTTTGCAACTATGGAAAATACTGCTGCTTAAACTCCCCCACTGCAAAGAAAATGAGCCCTTTGGTATTCCCCAGGGTTCAGCCCCTGCGCCGCTGTACAGGGCATAGAGCGTTCTTTATGCAGAGCTCTGGAACAGAGCTGGTCCTGTGCTCCACTCCAGTGGTTTTAATTGGTAGAAGTGAAGTTTAGAGTGCTAGCACAGAAATAATACTTGTAGCTGCTTGTGTTTTTGAAAGCAGTGTGTCTTATACTCTGCATGTGTTGGATGCTGTTGAAAATGTACTGCTGCAGCCTCCTACAGTTCTGTTAGTACTGCTGGAACTATTGAAGCTCAGTGTTGAAAAACTTTGGGAAAATCAGTGGGCTTTATATAACCCTCATTAAAAGCCAAATTGCCCTTATTTGGGTTTATCTGCCCTGGTATTTGTTATTTGAAAAGCTGTAGTCTAGATATGCTCTGATTCAGGTGTGTTTAAGCAGAAGGCAGAAGCACTTTCTGAGTCAGGTCTGCTCTGGTGCTTACAGCCAGACTCATCTTAACTATTTGTTTACATAGAAACATCGAACAGATCGGTTGAATCAATTTAAAAACTGGTTTAAGTAAACTGTTGCAAGTATCTTTTTTTGTGTGAGTTCATGCAAGTAAACTCAATTTTTGAAAACTCTTCTAGCCGGTTCTATTTAAAAATCCAAAGTTGTGTGTATTTGGGTATTTTTTACATTGGCATAGCTTTGCTTTTTATACCAATTCTCATTTGTATCTCCTTGCCAAGAAACCTGCTTCCACTCTACTGATAGACTCACCACATTCTTTTATTCCCTGCTGTAATGTGAAGTAAAATTACCCTGGTGATGTCCATGTCAGGGTAATTAAGCTTGATTACAGATTTCCTTTTTAAAACTCTTTTTTTTAAAAAAGCCTTAAATCAAAATACACAGAATATGAACCTTGGCTACTACTTGAAGTTTTCATGGTTTGATGAAAAACGGTGCAGAGAAGCGGGGGGAAAAGACATTAAAAAAAATAGCGCCTGTTGGCAGGCTTCCACCAGGATTGTGGGGTTTTTTTAAGCTTCCTCTTAGAAGAAATTTTAAACAGTTACTGATTTGTACATCTTCCTTCTTTCATCAATTCCAGTGACACTGGCAACTGTTGCCAGATGGAAGGTAAAGCAGCATCAGCCAGGTTTTGTACATAAAGTTGATGTTTGTCGAAAGCTCTTGGGGGATGTTGTCGGAGACACAAAGCACATGCACACAGTGCTGGAGCTCCAACTTCTGGCAGTTACAGTCCCTAGGTAGGGGTACCTGCAGTGGTTCTCCCCTGTAGGAAAAATCCTCCTGACTGTAACAAGGAGAAAAAGCAGAGAATAAAAATGTGACATAGACAGAGACAAGTCTGAGCAGTCTCCCAAGAAATACCAGGGGCCTCCACTTTATTCAGTGTCTTGTCCCTCCTCTGGTGTGTTCCTTGGATACTGGGCAGCTGAGCTGCCTTCTTCGTGGCATTTGAGCTCGGAGTGACTTTTTGGGGCTGAAGCCAGTTTTCTTGTGTTTAAAGGGAGTGCTGAGACAAGAATGCTGTTGAACGCTCCAAGTGTCGTCTAGCGTATCCCCAAACAGACGAAAAGCCTTTCAGAGCTGCTGGGCTGCTCTCCCAGCAGCAAAAGTGCATTATCAAGACTCTTACGTTTGCAATTACATGACATGAAAACTCTCAGGTATTTTTGGTGTTACTGTGGGCCCTGGTTCTAGTGGAGGTAAAGGAAGGTGACGTGTTTTTGGTGGCTAATTATAGAAAACCTTAAGGTTCCTCTTTATTGCTGCACAGAGAAGTCTGTCTGGTCTCTTGATGTCCTGGCTTGAGTTGGAACAGAGCTAGTTCTGTTCAGTGATTTCACTTTCCAGCTCAGTCTCTTCAAAGTCACTGAGCTTTCTGAAGTAAACCACATTATTTGTGCAAACTAACTGCTCCTACAAGTGACAGCACTTGGTGTTTACTGTTACTGCCATGAACTGGTATGCAGAGAGGCTCCTGCTTAGACTTGCTCCTGTGAAAAACAGGGACACTGCTGAGTTCTGTGAGCTGTGGTGGAGATGCAACAAGGTAGAAACCGCACCCATGGCAGGGAGCGGATAGGACAGATGACTCTGAACTGATGACAGGGGATTCCATCCCATATACATCAAATTTGGTATAAAGCTGAGGGTTAGGGCTCTAACCTTTAGCCTTCTTTGCTTTTGCTCCCTTCCCTCTTCTTCAATGGTCAGTGTCCGAGGAGGACTCTGTCCTGCCTTCAATCCCAATTTGTGCATTCCTGAATCCAGCTCCTGTGTCAGGTTCCTGTCTGCTGTGGAGTCCAGTCTGAGACTTTCCTAGCATCTGCATCAGTGGTGACAGTGGTGTAATTGCCAGCAGGATGTTGGAGTTAGTATTGGTTTATGTATTTCATATTATTATTTTCGTTTAAACTGCTGTAGTTTTCCAACCCATAAGTCACCCTCTCCTTTCAGGAGACGGAGAAGGGCTGCTAGAGTGTCCGTCATTGTTCTTGGGGGCTGGCCTAGCCTCAACCCAGGGCACTTGACCTGTCCCTTACTGCCTTTGTACTTGGCTAAGTGCAGGCTTGGTAACTGATCGTAGCTTTATTGTTTGCTAGTCAAACATTTTCCACTGTACCCCATTCAACACACCAGAATCATAGCGCTCGGGTAATCTCAGCTAGAACTAATATTTCAGCTATATCACTATCATAATCTCATTATTTGACATAAAAGCATATTCCTATGTTTGCACAAGAGTAATGCACACACTGTAGCACGTGTTCGACAAGCCAAGGCAAACGAGAAGTTACAGCGGGGAACAAACCTGCTGCAATCAGAAGAAAAGGGCACAGGCATTCGCTCCGGGTAAACAGCCCATCTCTGCTCTGCCTGGGAGGAGACATTTGTAACTGCCAAATAAATTCAGTGATCAGTCCAGGTGCTGTAGGTGGTACTCCAGTGCTACTGCATGGAAAACAGTAAATCACAGAACATTAGGGATTAGAAGGGGGCTTGTAAGATCATCCAGTCCAGTCCCCCTGCCACAGCAGGATCCCCTAGATCCAGTCGCACAGGAACATGTCCAGGTGGGTTTCAAATGTCTCCAGAGAAGTAGACTCCACAACCCCTCTGGGCAGAGATATCTACCACAGAAAGAAAGATTTTTATATCCTGTGCATGACTATAGGGTGCAGAAATGCTCTGCTGTGCCATTGGCTGAATTTATCAGTGTGTCTAAATACTAGTGTCTTAAACTGAATGTTTGCCACTTATTTAAGTTGTAGGACTAAAATATATTTAGGAGTCTGTGTCTCCTAAATTAGGAGCCATATCATATTTTCTTGTTGGGTTAATCTTACAGTGAGAATGACTGGAATGTAGATGAGTGTCGTTTGGGTTTGAAATCGCGGTGGGTGAGCGGATGTTGTGTATCTTGGTTGCTGAAACGCTCCTGTTAATGTATTTCTCTAATTACGTCTCTCTGAATAATACATGGCTTAAATTGTCATTTTTAACTGTGTGTAAAGGTTACCGTGCAAAACCTCGAGTGAAAGCTTAATAAAACTCATTAACTAAAGTAAGTCACTGAAATCAACACCGTTTACAAAAAATGAACCAAGTAGTTGGGACTGATTGTAAGAACTAGTGGTGGCTTTTGAAAGGTCGTCGATTGTGAAACGCTGCAGCATTATTACATATTGATACGTATTTTTCTCTCTTTGTTTTGGTAGAAAATGATGCACCCTGTTGCCAGCAGTAATGCAGCTTTCTGTGGGACTGGCAAGAGCTCTTGCCTTAACGAAGACAATGTGAGAGCTGCCGATCAGTTTGACTTGTATGCCACGCAGCAAAGCAAATACGGCCACGCAGTCGGCCACAAACCCATCGCCTGCCAGAGACAAGACGCGCTGACTGAATCGCACTTGCAGACCACAAGCGGCAGGAATATAGAGACAAAAGATGAACTAAAGAAAAAGAAAAACCTCAACCGCTCCGGTAAACGTGGAAGGCCATCAGGGACCACAAAATCCGCAGGGTACCGCACCAGCACAGGTCGACCCCTGGGGACCACCAAAGCAGCTGGATTTAAGACAAGTCCAGGCAGACCCTTGGGTACAACTAAAGCAGCAGGATACAAAGTCAGCCCAGGCAGACCTCCAGGTAGCATTAAAGCTCTATCACGGCTTGCAAATCTAAGTTATACGTGTGGCAGTGCAGCTTTCCCCTACCCCATGGTGCATAACAGAGGAGTACATGCTGCTGGTGAAACCAGTGGCAAAATCAAACAGCCTAATGAATGAAAGGAGGGAATTAGTAACTCCTTACTAATGCGCTCTGCTCTGAAGTTTGGCATGGTCCTTGCATTTTGTTGTAGTGTTTGCCTAACTCTTGGGTTTTTAGATTTGATTTTTCCTCAAATAACTCCATAGCCTACGGGCATAATCCAGTAGCCTCTAAAGCAATGTTGAGAAGGCACTGAGGTTTTTTTGTTGGTCTTAAATCATAATTTATAAGGAAGTCTGAAGTGATGCGTTACGCCTTGCTGTTGATATTTAAGTGATGTCTGTGTTCCTAGTTTTACCTTTAGTTTCTGGCAAATAGTGTGGTTAGGTGTTAAATAATTGAAGTAAGGAGGACAGAATTAGCTGGCTTGTGGTTCATGTAGTGGCCTATCCCACAACAAGGAACTTTAGCCAGATGAGTTCTTGTTGATTAGATAAGAAAAATGGATAAAGCAAGCAGCAAGCTGCGTTTTCCACTTCGGTAGGAGCTTCTACAGACTTCAAATAGAAACTTAGACACTGAACAAACCAAGAAAAACACCCAAAACTTTTTTTTTTTTTTAAAGGATGGCTTTTGTTCCTGGAGTTGAAGCATTAAGTCAACTTCAACTAATGCTCAAAAAAAATAGGGGTTTTTAAAAATATTTTAAGGAAAACTGAGCATTTGCACAGTGTGTTTCAGCTTCACAGCGCCTTACTAACACAAGCTAATCTGCCTTGAGGTGATAGCTGTGCTTTTAGTTAACCCTCTTAACAGGATTGTGCCATGGAGGTTTGAAATGCCTAATAGTACCAAACCACAAGTATTTTCTAAGAAATTAAGTACTGTTCGTTCTAGTTATGCACTTGGTTAATGTTAAACAAGACATTCTTAAACCTGTAAATAGCTATTTACACTGGGTTTTGCCTTTAAAATCTGTGCTTGGGTGGCGAAAGTTCAGTAGCTTTTAAAATATTAATCCAGAATGTTTACAGATTTTAAATAGATGTTGCCACCAAGTTTTTCAGACTTAGTTTTGCCAGATATTCCTGGAAATGCAGTTACTTGGTTGGTTGACACTTACATTTGAGTTATGGAAGCTTATGTATCTACCAAAGGACACTGTTTTGAGGATTTATAAAAGCAAACCGTATAGCTGATGCAAACAGGATGCAGTTTACTGCACTGCTAGACCCCAGATGCAAAGCAATTCCTCTATGCATGCAAGCTGAAAAAAATGATGTTGGTTAACTAAAAATAACCTTTTTTGACTCAAAACATAAAACCTTCCCTCCTTCCAAAAGAAACGTTCCATTTTTCAACTGGTTTAATAGTTTAATTTTTTAACGGTGAGAGAGAGTGAGAGCGTGTGTGTCAAGTACTTTCATCTAGGCTTCAAAAAACAACAGTCCTCAGTTTTATAGATCGCTTGTTCTGAATTTATTTTACTGGAAGTAAAAGTTCTAAAAAGTTTCTATTTAAGTTGTTTCACTTATGATATGATATAATAATAAATCTGTAGCTTTGAATATGTGGGGAGGGGGAATACATAGTGGTTGCAGGTATTGGGTAGCATAAAAATTTAGGTTAACTGAGCCTGTGCTGAATGATGCTAATTTTTGTTGACATAAGTACTGTTGTGGCCTGCTGTCATTTTGATGAGAACTCTTGATTTCAGTGATGACAAGAAACGGATGTCATGTTTCATACCTTTTTTATCAGGAAAAAAGCAGCAAGCCTTCAGGTGTTCCAGTGATGCCTAACACATATTGCGCTGGACTTTATGGTGTACTTTACGCTAGGTGTGTTGAATTGGTTTGGGGGAACTGTGTATGCACTGGCAACTAAGACAATGAACCTCAACTGTACTGGATGGCTCCTTGCTCGGTAGATGAACTAATGGCAGCTAAACTGCTACTAAAAGGTAGTTTCTTCCTCGTGCTGAAGCTATGAAATCCAGTTAGACGTTGTGTTCCTCAACAAAGCCGCATGTCTCAAGCTGAGAGATCTTTCTCAGAACTATGTCGCTCCTGACACTTGCAAAACGCTAACGTGAGTTAATTCACCCTCAGGATCTGTGTTGTACTGGCTGGTTTTAATCATGATTTTTTCTCAACTACGGGCTGCTTTAAGTTCTTCCCTGGATGCAGCTGCCAAAGCAGTCCTCTGCAGCTGAATGTAGTACCCACAGGAGTGTCATCATGCGCTAGCAAGAACCCTGTTGCATGTCACCACTGGACCTTGGAGAAACTCCACCTCTGACCTCCTCCTGATTTACCCCGCTGGCTCCTGTTTGTTCCTCGCCTCTGCATCTACCCCAGTGGTGCTGTACTGTGCGTCAGGAGATGATGCAGATGTGTTGCTGTTCTGCTAGTCTTAATGAATTCTGTATAATAATGAAATCAACGAAGCAATTTCTGTTTGTTACAGTGTTTATTAATTAAGTCAGATGGAATAGAATCCCAGTACAAACCAATTACCGTTGTCAGTAGTGAAGTGATGAGCACACGGTTAGACAAGCGTTTTGGTGAGTCTGTGAGGAGCTGCTCCGCACTCCGGATTGAGCAAGGAGGCACAAGTACACTCCTGAGCCTTCCCAAGTTCTGGTTTTATTTTCTGTCTGTTTACTGGTGCCATGCAGTGAGGGGAAGAAAGAAGTTGTTCAAGAGATTCAAAGTAAACTAGAAATGGAATTTTCAACTCCTGCTTTTCCTATGTGTAACCTGCAGAATACATCGGGCTTTTTCTCAATGCTTTTTCTTTCCGTGAGAAACACTGAAGCAGCATGTTAATGCCTAAACTTTATTAGTACCGATGGGAAAACTGGCCTTTTCCCCCCATAGTATGAAAGCATTAACTTGTAAGGTAAATTGCTTATTTTATATTCTATATCATAACTCAGCTATTCGTAAGCTTAGGGTCACTGTTGTGTGTTAACACTGTTTGCAAAGATCAACATGTCAAGTTTGATATTTTTTTTGTTTTTAATGATTTCTATTAATTATCAAGTTCTAACATATTATTTATACGTAAATGAAACGTATTAGCTTGCTATTATTCCTTAACGATGCTATACAAGCTCACTGTTTAATAGACATATAGTAACTACTATTCAGTTTCTGAGTAAATTTACTTAAAACTTTAAAACCAAATAATTTTGCTACTAGAAAGTCTTGCACTGGACATATTCAAGATTCTAGCACCATGAAAAAGAAATAATTCAGATGCCATCAGGAAGTGGCTGACATTGGTATCAAAGATAGTGTTTTTAAAGTCAGCTGTTAGCTTTAACACTAAAGTAACATTGGATTGAGTTTCATCAAAATAACTGTATCAAGAACCATTAAATATCTCTGTTCTGAACATATTTTCAAAGTTCAGTCAGGACAAAAACCAAGCTTTGTCCAAGGACAGTGATGTATCTGTCAAAAGAATTGCTTGGAACTACAACACCCAGAGTAACTCAGATGAGAGTTTAACTCCCTCCCCCTCCCCGTGTTTGAAGAGCTTTAAAAGGCAGAGCGATGTGAAGTCATTTGTCCGATGGTTTCATTAGCTGTGACTCTGCTGTTCTTTGTTCTATGTATAATAATGTTTCACGCTATCCTTAGAGTTGACAGTTAAAGCAGTTGATAACAATCATCAAGTCTTTGAACTGCAGACTTCATTTCTGACCACAAAAGTTTATTCTTCTCTATTTTAATGCATATATTTTAACACTGCTTAAATATATTTATGACTTGAGTAGAGAACTAGACCTTCCCCCTTGTGATTTTTATTTTTCAAATAGAAAAAAAAAATCTGTATTCTGAAATCTGAACCACTTCCCTATACTTTTATCCTTCATTGTTTGCTTTTCCACAGGTTTACTTTGGGGGAAACAGTAATCTGTTCAATAATTAGTGTCAGCACCCCATCCTCTGCTGTAAAAAGCCTGATTAGATACTGTGTATGTTTTTATGTCCATGAACTTGAGCTACTCGTGTGCAATTATGTGTATGGGAATGGAGTAGTGTTCATGATCTGTATTTACATCATCATATGGATGTATATTTATTAATAAAGTTAATACTTTAAAACCTAACAACTTCTTCTCTGAGCTGTTTTTCAAGTGGCTTTTAAATTCTGGTCTGTTGGCACTGTGGCCAGACCAGCAGCTCCACTTGTTCTCCAGCACCCTCTGTTTTCTTCTCCACTTTCAGATACCCTGAGTGCATCAAGGCTTGAAAGTTTCAAACGTCAGTTGCAGTTCTTTTGTAGACTTGAAGTTGCTTTTACCTGAAAAGGACATCTGTTTGGCTTTCTGGCTGTTTATTTCTGTTGGTCTTTTGGCAATTCTAAATATTTGGATTTTAAGGTGACTAGGTCTGTCCAGAACAGAATTAGACTAGGTCTGCTACATCCTGCTCTAAAAATCAGTTCCTGGGTGTAATTCCTTGAGGGAAATTGATGATTGTCTCAGTTGTGATGAAACCTTAAGTGTTAGATGTTAGGTCAGTTATAATTGTACAAGAATAGAGGCTTTTTCAGTTGGAGGGTGCCTGTCTGCCTCCATGGCTGCTGCATTCTCTGCCGTGGGATGGTAAGTCGCAGCATAGCTGGTTCCCTCAATCCATGGCTGGTGTGTGGGCTGGCTGCAGTTTCTTGGGGATGAAACCAGTATATGATCTGTTCTGGCTGCCAGATCAGCAGTGTGAGGTGTCAGCTGTGCAAACTGAAGGAGCCTTTAAGATGGTGCTGTCTTTTAATGATGTAATTTCTGCAGATAACCAGAACACCCAGGTTTGCTTTGGGGGCTGGACTGCCATGTTTATGCTTTTGTACCTCATCTCCTTGGATCAGAGTCAATTAGTGGTACCATACCTGTTCAGTACATCATCTCAACAAAGTGTGGGTTTGGCATAAAACAAGAGAAGGTTTGTATTAACTTGTCAGTTAAATAGTTTAAAGCTGTAATGCCTAAAGGATCGACTCACTACCTTGCAGTGCAGTTGATACCAGGGTTCTCCCTGTGGCTCTGTGTTTATTGTTTAACATTTGAGAGAGGTGTGGCCTGGCCAGAGAGAATGGGTTGCCCAAAAGACAATAAATACCTGTTTATCTTGCAGGCAGGCTGGAAGGAATCATTAGTTGATTTTTAACTGACTTGAAGCTGAAAACCTTTGTAGAATTCATAGTAGTCTATGTAGAATTCAGAGATGTAGAATTCTGTAGAAGCTGAAAACTGTTGTAGTATTCATAGTATTCTATGTAGAATCTGTGGTATTGGTTAGGTTGGAAAAGATCTTTAGGATCAAATGCAACCATTAACTCAACTGCCCCAAGGCCACCTTGTCCTGAGCTCCAGGTCTCCATGGCTTTGAAACACTTCCAGGGATGGTGATTCAACCTCACTTGAAGTACTACGTGAATTTTCAAAATGCCCCAGATATTGACAGAATCCCAGAATTATTGAGGCTGTAAAAGCTCATCCAGCCAAGCCCAGGACCTAATATCACCCCATCAGCCAGACCAGGGCACTAAGGGCCACAGCCAGGCTGGCTTTCAACACCTCCAGCAATGGTGACTCCACCACTGCCCTGGGCAGTCCAGTCCAGCCTCTGGATTGCCTTTTCCATGAGGAAGGGCTTCCTAACATCTAATCTAACACTCTCCTAGCAGCTTCAGGCCCTGCGCTCTTGTCCTATCACTAGTTGCCTGGGAGAAGAGGCTGACCCCCACCTGGCTACAACCTCCCTTCAAGGAGTGGGAGAGAGGGAGATGGTCCCCCATGAGTCTCCTCCAGACTAAATACCCCCAGCTGTCTCAGCCTCTCCCCATCAGCCTTTCCCTCCAGTCCCTTTCCCAGCCTCCTTGCTCCTCTGGACCCATTTCAGCTCCTCAATCTCTTGAAGTAAGTGGTGCAGCACTACCCTCAGGACTCATTGTGAGGCCTCCCCAGTGCCCAGTACAGAGGGAGAATGACACCCCTAGCCCTGGCCACACTACTGCTGATCCAAGCCAAGATGTCATTGGCCTTTTGTGCTGCCTGGGCACCCTGCTGGCTCCTGTTCAGCCGGTTGTCACCCAGTACTGCCAGGTCCCTCTCTGCCCAGCCACTCATCCCCCAGAATCATCCCCTGAAAGTTTGCTATTACACTGACAGCAAGAACTAGTTCTGTGACAAGAATATTGTTGTGTGTTCTCTGAAAAGAAATACCTATTTATTTCACCTTCCATCTTGGGAGCTTTGGTTGATATGCTGATGGCCAAGAGCTCGTATTTCCCTTCTAGCTTGAGAAAAGTACCCCTTCAGTTCACAGAATTTTACCTTTAGTCCAGTTTTCATGTGAAAACATCCCAAAGGGAGTCTGTGCAGCTCTCTAGTGGGTCAGAGTAGGAAAAGCCTTTTGATAGGACCACAGGAAATGGTCTCAAGCTGCCCCACGGGAAGCTTAGGTTGGCCATGAGGAGAAACTTCCTCCTGGAAAGGGCCCTCAGGCCTTGGAACAGGCTGCCCAGGGAGGGGGTCGAATCGCCATCCCTGGCCGTGTTTCCCAGCCGTGGAGAGCTGGAGCTCAAGGACAGCATTTAGGGTTGGGCTCGATGACGGTGACGGACCAAGCCCACAGCCAGAGGCGACTCCGCCCTACTCCCCACCCCAAGGCTGGGCGGGAAACGGTCCCGTCCGTCCGCGAGCTGCTTCAAGATGGCGGCGGGCGCCTCGCACCGGAAGCGGAAGCGGCCCCCGCTTCCGCCGGTAGTGCCCGTTGTCCGGGGAGACGCAGAGCTGCTGGTGCTGGGCCTAGGATGTGGCGGGTGCTGCTGGCTCTGGCCTGGCTTTTCGGCCGGACCCTTCCTGACGGTGAGTAAGGACCCGCTGGGGGTTCCAGGGCCCGAGTGGTGCGTGTGAGGGCCTCCCCCGGGCCGAGCGGTCCGTGCTGAGGGGGTCTCCCTTGGCCGGACGGTGCGTTTGGGGCCCTGATTTTTGTTCTTCCTTGCGGTTCAGGGTACCTAACGGAGCCGAGCGCCGGAGGGCAGTCCCGCTCCCCCGGGGACGGCGCCGAGCCGGTGCGGTACCGCACGGCGGAGATGGCGGACGCCATGCAGGGCGGCGGGTTCCCCGCGCCGCCGCCCGTGGTGCTCTCGGTGGTGCCCGGGGAGGCGGGGAACGACAAAGGGAGCTGCGATGCGGTGGCTGGAGGCGATGGGTGCGGTGTGGGGAGCAGCCCCGCCGCTCCCCAGGGCCAGGCGGGCGGCCCTAACCGGGAACAAGCCGCGCTGGAGACGGTGCTGCCTGCCCCTGCCGAGGAGCCCAACGGCACCGACGGCGCCAGAGCTCCCAAAGTGAACTGCGAGGAGAGAAACACGACTGGCATCGAGCGCTTCACGCTGCACATCCTGAACGTGTCTCAGGTGAGTGTGAGTCGTTCCTCGGGGGAGTGTGGGGCTGGTGGGAGATGCCCCTTCGCACTTCGTGGGAACTGTCTGACAGTGATAATGGCTCTACCTGCCAGTGACTGTTTCTAGCTTGTTTCTTGTGATTGTTATGTGTATTTATTTACTTGAAGTAATAAACTGAAGCAACTTCAAAGAACACAATCATCATCTTTTAAGAAGATTAAATCAGTGTGCAGCTACTTGATAAATACAGTCAAGTATCTAATTGATTGCTGAAGGATGCTCTGTCATGGGGGTTGGACCAGATGATCTTTTGAGATCCCTTCCAACCCCTAACATCGTGTGATTCTGTGATTCCAATGGAAAATTCAAGTGACTTTGGAATTATCTGTTTCTTGTTTTCTTCTGCTCTCTTTAAGGACCTGATGGAGTTCTTAAACCCAAACAGCAGTGACTGTACGTTAGTGTTGTTTTATACGCCGTGGTGCCGTTTTTCTGCCAGTCTGGCACCTCATTTTAATTGTTTACCTAGAGCGTTTCCGACTCTTCGCTTCCTGGCACTGGATGCATCTCAGCACAGCAGGTAACTAACATTTCATAGAATCATTACAGCTGGAAAAGAGCTCCAGGATCACCAAGTCCAACCATCATCACAGTATCTCTGTAATGCCTAGATCATGGCCTCAAGGTCTCTAGCTACTCAGTTTTTAAACACCTCCAGGGATGGGGACTCCACCACATCCCTGGGTAGTCTGTTCCAGTGGCCAACCACTCTCTCAGGAAAGAACTTCCTAAGATCCAATCTGAACCTCCTCTGACACAACTTGAGGCCATGCGCCCTCCTCCTATCATTAGTAATTTGGGAGAAGAGACCAGCACCAGCCTTGCTACAACCGCCTTTTAAATAGCTGTAGAAAGCAATAAGAGTCTCCTCTCAGCCTCCTCTTCTCTAGACTAAAGAACCCCAGTTCCCTCAGCCACGCTCCATAAGACCTGTTCTCCAGCCTTCTCCCCATCCTCATTGCTCTTCTCTGGCCCTGCTCCAGGCACTCAGTGTCCTTCTGATCCTGTAGTGCCCAAAACTGGACCCAGTACTCAAGGTATGGTCTCATGAGTGCAGAGTACGGGGCATCATCACCTCCCTACTCCTGCTGGTTACCCCGTTCCTGATCCAGGTGTGGATGCCGTTGGCCACCTGGGCACCCCGCTAGCTCTTGTTCAGCCAGCTGTCAACCAGCTGCCCCAACTTACTGTGTTTTGGTGTTGATTCCCATTAGCAGGCCTTCACCTTTAATGACAGGAGGGATTAGGTTTTTTTCATATAATTTGACAATTCAGTAAAACTGACACCTCCTATATCACAACTATCTCTGTTCTTCCTCCAGTCCATTTCCTTTTCTTCATGCTCTGTATTTGCTTTATGCCCACCAGTTTATCAACTAGATTTGGAACCGTGGCTGTACCAAATATCCTCCTTTTCCAAGGTGCCAAACCGATGGCTAGATTTAATCATACAGAGAGGACGCTGGAAACACTGAAAGACTTCATTTTTAATCAAACAGGTATGTAAGGCAGACCTGAGGGTGAGGCTTTTGGCTCCAAACTGGGCTTCCCTCTCCCTGCTGTTCTTTAAAATAAATTGCATGAAGACCCTGTGAGGACCCATCAGAGGATTATCACAGAATCACAGAGTTATTGATGCTGGAAAAGACCTCTGAGATCATCAAGCCCAGCCCATGACCTAACATCATCCCAGCAGCCAGGCCGAGGCATTAAGGGCCACAGCCAGGCTTCAACACCTCCGGAGATGGGGAGTCCATTCCAGCCTCCGATCACCCTTTCTGTGAGGAAGAGCTTCCTAACATCCAACCTAACCCTCCCCTGGCAGCTTCAGGCCCTGCCCTCTCGTCCTGGCACTGGTTGCCTGGGAGAAGTGCCTGACCCACCCTTGACTCCAACCTCCCTTCAGGGAGTTGGAGAGAGGAAGAAGGTCTCACCCTGAGCCTCCTCCAGGCTAAATACCCCCAGCTCCCCTAATCAGACTTTCCCTCTAGTCTCTTCCGCAGCCTTGTTGCTCCTCTGGACCTGCTCCAGCCTCTCAATCTCTTTCTTGAAGTGAGGGGCCCAGCACTGCTCCCAGTACTCGAGGGAAGGCCTCCCCAGTGCACAGTACAGGGGGAATATACAGCGAGTTGCTGCAATGAGCTGAGTTCAGGGAGTACTGAAAGCTGAAACTCCCGTCACTGGGCTGCTGTCACAGAGAGGGATTTAGGGAGGAGGGAGCACATCTCCCTGCCCGTAGCTATTTAATTTGGGAATAAAGACAGATGAACCTTGGGACTGCTGCCAGAGCCATGTGAGGCTGATGGCAGCTGGGGGATAAGATGGTTTCAATTCTTATTCTAGAGGAGAAATAAAGTATTCCAGTTTCCCTGATCCAGCCATCTGCCTTGTGAGCTCAGCACCAGACAGTCCTTTGGTGCTTCTGTAAAGAAAACAAAACCCATAAATAGGTCTACAAAGGCCTTCATTAGGGGCCAGAAATTGTTCCTTTGGTAATGCAGCAGAAAGACTCAAAACCTCCACAAACAAACAAATAAAATCCACTGAAACAACCCCAGCAACCCAAACCTACAGATGTACATGAGGTTGTGCTGTGGAAGGACAGAACAAGGCTGCTTTTATGAAAATACACTTGAAAATTGATGTGTTTCAGGTAAGTAAACTACACTGGATCTAAATTAAGAGACACAGATCTCACTATGATTCTAAGTCAAATCTAACCACATTAATCAGAGAACAGGAACAAAGCTCCAAACAGAACCAGCTTCTCAGTGTTTCCTGGTTATTCCTGGCGGTGATCAAGTGCTTCGTTTTCAGGCATAGAAGCTAAAGGTGATGTGACTGTGACTGAGGAAGACTGGGAAGGTCCCCTGCCCAGCGTTCTGACAAAAGGTATCGACTGGCTGCTTCTGTTTTCTCTGCTCTTCTTGGCCAGCTTTGTCATGTACGCCACAGTCCGAACGGAGAGCATTCGGTGGCTGATCCCGGGACAGGAGCACGAGCATCAGGAATAACCCTAGATGCTGAAACAAGGACAGAATTTCCTGCTTGTTGGTGAAGCAGGAATTTGTATGGACTCAAAGTACCTGAAAATGAAGTGGTGACTTTATTTTGGTTGTAATAATTATAATCTTGAATGAAAATTTGCTTTATTTATCAACTACTGAACTGTAACAAGCAAATTTGTGGTGAATAAGGTGGTAAGTAACCACCCCCTCCCCCCGCCATGAATTAAAGAAGTGCTTATTAAGCTGATTACCTTATTTCTAATCGACCTGGGTGTACAATGGTGATGCAGTCCTGCTTTGCTCTTCTCAAGAGGTCCCTGATGGAGTGGATCATAAAATCATAGAATGGCTGAGGTTGGAAGGAACCTCAGAGATCATCTAATCCCACCTCCCTGCCATGAGCAGCCTCTTGTCTAGACCAGGTGGCTCAAAAGCCTCATCCAGCCTGGCCTTGGACATCTCCATGGAGGGGGCAGCCACAACCTCTCTGGGTCACCTATTCCAGAGTCTTGCCACCCTCCTACTGAAGAATTTCTGCCTAAGTTCCAATCTAAACCGATTCTCCTTCAGTTTAAAGCTGTTTCCCGTTGTCCGATCACTGGACCCTCTTGTAAAAATTCCCTCTCCAGCCTTCCTGTAGCTTCCCTTCAAATATTGGAAGGGAGCTATAAGGTCACCCTGAAGCCTTCTCTAGACTGAACAATGCAAGCTCCCTCAGCCTGTCCTGACAGCAGAGGTTCTTCAACCTCCTGATCATCCTCGTGGTCCTCCTCTGGCCTCCTTCCAACAGATCCACGTTCCTCTTATAGTGGAGACACCAGAACTGGAGTAAGATTGATAGAACAGGATTTTTACAGCACTTGGCCTGTGTGTGTGGCCCTGCTCAGCACAGGAGCTGTGGTCCAATCTGAGGATCTTTACCATATTCCTACAAAATTTAAATTGTGCTCATTGTCCTTGTAATTTTTAAATAAACAACATTTTTAGAGTATTTTTTAAGCCACTTCATCGCAGAAATAAAACCATGCAGCCCCTGAATTGCAGATCACCTGCCTCAGTTAGAAACTTTTACTTATTTTTTGAGATTTGAATTTTGAATTTGGTTTGCATTGAGATTTAAATTTTGAGATTGATGTATATCTTGATATTTGAATCTTGAGATTTAGATTTTGAGGTTTATTTGAATTTTGAGACTTGAGTATTTATATTTATTTGATTTTTTGAGACTTAGTTGAATTTTGAGATTGGTTTGAACCTTGAGACTTACTTGAATTTTGAGATCTGTTTGAACCTTGATATTTAAGTATTGAGATGGATATGGGTTTTGAGATGGATTTACCTTTCTGCTGACGTATTGCTGAGGCTCCATAAAGATCTCCTTTTATTTTTAATTATAATCTTTACTGAAGACGTCAAACAAGCTCTGGACTGGCATGTTGGGTGTATTTTGGATTGTTTGATGGCAGAGCTTTTACGTGCAGCAGGGGCTTTGCCCCAGTATCCTGATAGGAGGCTGTAGAGTGAATTGAGTGGAAACAAAGCCGGTCAGAAGATTTTCTGTTGCAGTTACGTTGCTGTGTAATTCCTCAGGTAATTCTCTGACCGTATCTTTCCTCCTTAGAGAGCTCGGTGCGTTCAAAGGCAGCTGCACCGATAAAACCTCGCTATCCCTGAAGGTAAAGCTAGTATTTTACTAATGAAGCTTCCAGACTTCGAGCAATAAATCGGAGCGTTCCTGCCTCTCCCCGCTGTCAATTTGGGAGTCTCAGAGCTGGACGATGCCGACAATTCCCTCCACACCCCTAAGGAACCACCTAAGGAGCTCTAAAATCGGTGCCAAGAGCCGTCTGCTTCCTGCCGGTGCCGCCGTTGCTCACTCGCTCCCGTGACCCGGCAGCAGCTCCTCCTTCTGCCCGGGAGGCGGAGCCGCGCTGGGGCCATGCGGGCTGGCGGGGCCGGGCTGCGGCTGCTGCTGCGGGGGTTCCGGGGAGCTGCCGGCCGGAGCCGCGCTGCCATGGTGAGGGCCTCCGGGGCTGGGCTGGGGTCTGAGCTGCAGCCACACGGGGTGGGAGCAGCACTTGTGGGTGTGAGAGTGGCATCTCCCACCTGCTCCTCTCCCTCGTAGCATTAGGTTCCAGCTTTTCCTGCTCCGTTGAGTACCTTAGGAAGAATTTCGTAGCTGGAAGCCTCGTTGGGTGCTGGAACAGGCTGCCCAGGGTCCCCATCCCTGGAGGGATTTAACCAGTGATGGTTTAGTGGTGACCCTAGACATCAGGAAAACATTCCTCCCGGAGAGAGTGGTCAGGCACTGGAATGGGCTGCTCAGGGTGGTGGTTGAGTCCCCATCGAGTTTAAAAGTCACTTAGAGTAGGGTTGATGGACTCGACGATCCCAGGGGTCTTTTCCAACCGGAATGATTCTATGACCTGGCAGTGTGAAGTCAAAGGCCTCTTCCAACTAGAGAGATTCTGTGAGTTGTGGATGCAGCCAGAGGGGCTAACGGGGATGTCTCCTCTGAACCAATTCCTGAGCAAAACACATCAAACTCATCTTCATATTTCTGTTACAGACTGTATGGTCTCATTCTGTTGTCTCCAGAGGCTAACAGGGTCCCTAAAATTAACAGTGGGCATCTCTGCTGCCAGCTCAGGCACCAACTTTCTGCTGCCTCCTGCTTGCACTTTGCCATCACAGAAAACAACCCACCCCTGTGAAACTTTTATAAATTAACCTACTAATTCCACCTCTTGCCAGGTGAAACGTTTCAGTGCCCCTGGCTTTGGCAATTTCTGCATGTCACAGAATCTCTGGTTGGAAGAGACCTTTTAAAATCATGGGGTCCAACAACTGACCCAGCACTGCCAGGTTAAGTCATGTCCCTGAGCAGCAGGTCCACACGTTGCTTAAATCCTTCCAAGGATATGCTTGGAAAAAGAACAATATCAGAAGTCTGTGTCTGCAGCTACAGTTATAGCACCAGCAGATCTGCTTAGTTGTATTCTTGCAAGTCTCAAGTTGTGTCTTAAGCCTCAGCTTGGGATCTGTAAACCCCATCTCTGGGCTGGTTGTACCCTACCGAGCACAATGATGCTGTTGCAGTGATTTGTCCTGTTTGAGGGGTGTTTATCCCTTATAAATGGTGAACATGTTGCTCCTTGACTGTCCTGCACCTTCAGTCCTGGCTCAGGTCGCATTAGTTAATTCCTGCACTGCTCGGGCTCACAGCCCCATCTGGTGGCACTGGGGCTGCTGCTGGTCTCTGGAGCAGAGCTGCCAGCACCGAGTGGCAAAGGCAAAACATTCCCTGAGCTGGCTGTGGGTACTCACAGCCCTCCAAGGCCTTAGTGAAGCTCTGGAGCAAAATTGCTCAGCCCCTTTCTACAGTTTCTCTTAAAGCTGTGCTGGCAGCTGATAGAAAACCAGTCAGAGTTTTGCTCTGCTGCGGAGAAAGGTTCTTCCCATTGTGTTTGTAATAGTTTGAGACCTACGAGAATGTGTTGTCCTAGTAATCACTGATGCCCTTAGCCTGTGCTTTTAGGAAAAATAGCAGCTCTCTTCCAGACGCCCTACAGAACCTCCAGACACCTCCAGGTGTCCTCTGCCCTCGCACGCTACTGATTCAGATACTTCAAATCTGAGCTCTGGGGGCTTCAGGACTCCTTTTGCTTCAGATAGGATATTTAAACACAGGAGCTTTGCAGAATATACGGGTAACTTCTGACAGCTGTGTCTGTGCTGCCCGTTTGTATTTGAATTGTTAGTTACGAAGCTCTTTGTTGCTTGTAGGATTCCCCACTACGTCCTGTGTTTGAATCCATTCCTGTGTTGTTAGGAATAGCAAAACACAAGCCAGGTGAAATAAAATCCATTAGAAGAGACACTCCCCAATATCCCAGTAGTCTTATAATGGTTATTGATTTTCTATTATTTCATATTATCATATCTCAATATTATTTTATATTTTTATGTCATATTACCTTATATTTTAATCTTTATTACTTATTTTTATCATATTATTTTTATATTTTTATATTGTGTCATATTACCTTATATTTTGAATTTTTATTATTCTTTTATTCATATTATTTAATATTTTATATTTTTATTTTTCTATTTTATAGTATTTTGTATTTTCATTATGTTTATTTTATTAATTCTTA
>JAOXOE010000765.1:16084429-16107918 GCA_028565055.1 Phoeniculus purpureus | reverse complement strand
CCTTCCAGTGCTCTGTCACCCTCACTGTGAAGAAGTTCCTTCTCATATTGATGTGGAACCTCCTATGTTCCAGCTTAGACATCAAGTACAAGAAGTGCTGCCTTTCCATGGAGGGGATATATCAACTCCAGTGAAAAATTTTTAATAAGATAGATGAAAAATTTAAAACCTGCTTGTTTCTTACCCACAGTTTGCTTAGTAGAAGCTACCTCTATTTTGATTTAATATTTAGAAAAGCAGATTTTTTCTTGATACTCTTTTTTTCATAGCTTTTATGTGTTTTTCTCAAGCAATCGTTGCTTGTTGGTTTGTCACCTGCTCTTATAAAGTTTACATCAATCAGAAGATGGAAAAATAACACTTGTAGACATGGGCTTCAGAAATGTCAGCGATATTTTCAGTACGTGAAGTGTAGAATGACTAAGGCTCATTAGGGTTTTTTTTGGTTTGTTTGTCTGGAATAAATAAGCATTCAACTATATGCTTGTTAATTTATCAAATAGAACGCACAGTAATTGAAATTCAACGGCGAGCCAGAAAAGATTATAGACGCCACAGGCCTCCTTTGTTTTCTAATAATGAAAGTTTCCAGTACACAAAGAAAAGTTCCCCGAAAAACCACACTCACAAAAGGGTACAATTACGGATGGCATGCTTCCCCATGAATTAAATTAAAATGTCATAATGAATTTCAATGGATTTGTAATTCATTTCTTTTCCGTGGTATTTTCTTCTCTTTTCTACGAAGGTCTTCGTGCTTAAAGAATCTAGTCCTTGATGATAATTAATAACAGAAGTGCTTCTTTGTGCCAGTAATGGGAAGCAACACTGTTCTGAAGCTGAAAATTGTTAATCTTAGTTCCGTAGAGACATGTTCATCAAAAAAAACCCTAAAGAATAGTTTCCCATTTACTGACCAGGGATGTGCTTTGGTGTCTCAAGGGTTTTATTCCCTTACGGTCAGAATCAAGTTTTTCCACTTTCTATTGCCTTTAGGGAACATATTTCTTTCCTGAATGAAAGGTGCTCAATGTAGTGCAGTCTGCATAACATCCATGCACTGAATTTAAGACTTCTACTAAGAAAGAGGATAGGAGATCCCTTGTAGTGTTTGACTGCTGCCACAAACAGTAGTCTGCTTTTAGTTATCAAGGTCCTGCCTCTGGGTTAATATTAAAGGCATGATGAGTAAATCTTTGCCATACATTAACTGCAAATAAATGCCTTGTGGCATTCATATGACCACCCCAATACCTTACCTTTCAGAAACAATTTGCTTAAGCACTTTGCAAGAGCAAGGAAGCATGAAATGACTTGTCCTTAGTATCATAGCAGTGCCAGGAATGTACCCAGCTTGTGCTGGATCCATCATTTATACTTCTAATTTAGGTGATCCTGCTCTGGCACGGGGGTTGGACTAGGCGATCTTTCAAGGTCCCTTCCAACCTCTAACATATTGTGATTCTGTGTGAATTTCAGTAGCTGAATTACAACACAGCAAACACTTCCCCAGAACTTATTTCCAATTTCCTGCAAGCAACTATGAGGTTTTTCCTCACTCTCAGCAGAAAGATGAACATTCTGATTAACGTAAGAATATCATCCTGGCTCATGATCATCCTGGTGGGCAGTAGGATGACCGAGAGCCAGCAATGTGCCCTTATGGCCAAGAGGGTCAACAGCATCCTGGGGTGGATCAGAAAGGGGGTGGTTAGCAGATCGAGAGAGCTTCTCCCTGTCTACTCTGCCCTGGTGAGACCACATCTGGAGTATTGTGTCCAGTTCTGGGCCTCTCAGCTCAAAAAGGACACAGAACTGCTGGAGAGAGTCCAGCACAGAGCATCAAAGATGATGAAGGAAGCAGAACACTTCCCTTATGAGGACCAATCCCTTATGATTCTATGAAAGGCTGAGGAAGCTGGGTCTTTTTAGCTTGGAGAAGAGGAGACTGAGGAGTGACCTTATTAATGTTTATAAATATGTGAAGGGTGGGTGTCAGGAGAACGGAGCCAGGCTCTTCTCAATGTCATCTAGAGGTTAGACAAGGGCAAATGGGTGTGAGCTGGAACGTAAGAGGTTCCACATCAGTATAAGAAGGAACTCCTTCGTGGTGAGGGTAACGGAGCACTGGAAGGGGCTGCCCAGGGAGGCTGTGGAGTCTCCTTCTCTGGAGAAGTTGTTTAAAACCTGCCTGGATATGTTCCTGTGCAACTTGATCTAGGTGATCCTGCTGTGGCAGGGGGATTGGACTGGATGACCTTCCAAGGTCCCTTCCAATCTCTAATGTTCTGTAGTAGTAGAAAGGGCCATTTCAATTTTGTTGCAAGGTAGTGCTAGACACAATAGTGCTCTGGGATCCTGAGAGGCATCTTGCTCAGTGATTGGACCTGAGCTTCTCAGAATTACTTGTCTGTGCCCAAAGTGATTTCAGGGGAACAGGAATATTGAGTACTCAGTGTGGTTGTTATGGGTCTGGGTACATTACTGTCCTGGAAGCCTTGTCCATATCTTGGACTGTTATTTTGGAAGGTCAAGGCTGCTAGTTAGCAGTCAGAAAGTCATGACAGTAGTAGGATCACAGAGAAAGCTAAAGTTTGGGAGAAACAGAAAGAAATAGATGAAAGAGCACTTGAGACTCTTCTTACACTGTGAGTGGGTTTTCAGTATTTGCCCTAACAGGGTAAGGAGTAGCTTTGGAGTAAAGTTCCTCTACAGATAAACCAGAGCCTCTCAGGATAGCTTTTGTACTAATTTACACACAAATTATAATCTGTACAGTATTCCTCAGAAGAGGAGGAAGTTGATCTTCAAACTGCCCTAACTGGCTACCAGACCAAGCAGAGAAAGCTGCTAGAACCAGTGGATCATGGCAAGATAGAATATGAACCTTTCAGGAAAAACTTCTACGTTGAAGTACCAGAACTAGCTAAGATGACTCAAGAAGGTAAGGCCAAGGGCAACCAGAACACCTCAAGTACTACTAAAGCAGAGAGCAATGGATATGAATCTTTTAATACAAAGTCTGTTTGGAATACCACAGTGTAGGAAAACACTGAATCAGTTAGATCACTCTTTCTGAAATTTCCTCTAACAAGCTAAAAACTGTTTTTCAGTGGTGATAAAATCAGTATTTCATGTACAGGGACAGATAAAGAACATTTTGATCAATGTAGAAAATGTCAAGTCAGACTCTGTTGTAATGCAAACTCTGTTTCAGAGGTGAATGTGTACAGGCTGGAGCTGGAGGGGATTACAGTCAAGGGAAAAGGCTGCCCCAAGCCAATAAAAACCTGGGTACAGTGTGGTATTTCCATGAAGATTCTCACTGCGCTCAAAAAGTAAGCAAGCACTTCATGGACTGTGTTGCCCATGATTGTGTTCACTCTGTTCTGTTGTACACTTATGAGAAAAAACTCATTGCATAATGCATCATGCCCTTGTTTGTTGATGTTAAATCTGTAGTTATCAGAGTGATCATCACTTAGTACTGACATGCTAAAATGCCTTCTGTTGTCTGTATCATGGTTTTGCTGCTCGTTTTTATGCTGTAATTTTTAAATGGCACTGATACCTGTTTGTAAAAATGAAAAGATGATTTTTCAGCATGACTTTGTGATTCACATCTGTCAAACCCCAGTTTGTTCTTAAAATATGGGTTTTTTCCCCCCTCTTGCAGACATGGCTATGAAAAACCTACTCCCATTCAGACCCAGGCTATCCCAGCAATTATGAATGGACGCGACTTGATTGGCATCGCTAAAACAGGGAGCGGGAAAACGATTGCATTTCTGTTGCCGATGTTCAGGCACATTATGGATCAGAGAGCGCTAGAAGAAGGAGAAGGTCCCATAGGTACAAATCTTTTATGCTGTTTAAATAAATTCATCCTCAAGAGTATGCTTTAGAAGAATCTTCAGTTCTTTCTTCGTCATAAGAATAAGGTTTATTTACCAGTGTCTGTTAATGAGCTGCTTTTTTAAATGTAGTTAATGATCGCTGTTGTTTGTGATCACTCTGCTGCCTTATGTTGTTTCACTTGTATATCAAGACGAGAGACCTGACTCCTTTGTTTTTGAAGCTTGGACCAGATTTCTACCCCATCCTCATACTGTCTTAATTGTCTTTATCTTGAAATTACATTTAAAAAATACATGTAAAGTAAAGGAAACATCATAACAGAAGATTAATTGGATTTGTAGAAGTAACAACAGCTTTTACATCACAATGTGTGATGGAAATGCTTTGCTTTTCAGCTGTCATCATGACACCGACTCGCGAGTTGGCTTTGCAGATCACCAAGGAGTGTAAGAAGTTCTCAAAGACACTTGGGCTTCGAGTTGTCTGTGTCTATGGAGGAACAGGAATCAGTGAACAGGTATGCAGAAAACACACCTCAACTGTCAAATAACTCCTGAGATTCATTAATGTTACTTTTGCAGTAAATTTAGTTCCTTTTCTTTCCCCTAAATGCAGTACATTTTCAGCCTTCGTTACAGATTTTCTCTGACTAGTAGTCATACAAAAGCAGAAGTGATTGCCCTTAACTGAGCCTGAAACATACTGATCTTGACAATTCTCAAGTACGGTGCTTAGAAGTCTCAGAGTGGTTCTTCCCTTGTATGTACTCAGTAATCAAACTGGTAGAGGGTTGTTGGAAAATCACTGAGAGTATTTTTATGAGTTTCCCCTCAAGGCAGAAGCTTTGGTTTATTGCATTATCTGGTGTTGCATGTTAGAGTAATTAAGAAATTAATTTCCAGAATTCCCCCTGCCTTGTTTATGGAAAGAACAGAAGTTAACACCTCTGAAACATGGTTTCTTTGGAAAATCACAGATTTGTTTGGGTTGGAAAAGACCTTTAAGACCATCAAGTCCAACTGTTCCCCCAGTACTGTCAGGTCCCCACTAACCCTTGTCTGCACATCTCCAGTGCTTTGCAACCCCTCCAGGGACAGGGATTCCACCACTTGTCCTGGGCAGCCTAGGGAACCCTTGTGGGGAAGAAACTGCTTCCCTGGTATCTGCTTCCCTGGGTGACAGTTGAGTCACCATCCCTGGATGATTTTAAAGTCATTTAGATGTAGTGTTGGGGGATCTGGTTTAGGGGTGAGCTTGGAGAGTAGGACTCAGTGATCCCAAGGGTCTTTTCCAACCTGAATGATTTTGTGATTCTGTGATATCCAACCTAAACTTCCCCTGGCACAACCTGAGGAAGTTTCTTCTCATCCACTTGCTTATCATTAGGATACTAGCATCCCTGATATAATGTGACATTTCTTACAGGTCCTTAAGTGTCCTGTTATAGGCACTTCAAGTGCTGATAACTTGTCAGAGGTTACTCTCTTGGAAAGCAAAGTTTTCCAAAGACTTAAATTACTAAGTAAAATCTTTACATCAGCACCTGACACTGGTGGAACAGCTGTATTACAGTGTGTGGTTTTCGGGTTTTGTTTTTTTTTTCAAGGTGACACAGGTTTAAAACTCACAAAGCCCAAGCCCTTCTCTAACAGTTTATCTACTCTGTTTTAAAACCAGATAGCTGAACTCAAAAGAGGTGCTGAAATTATAGTTTGCACACCTGGCCGTATGATTGACATGTTAGCAGCTAACAATGGTGAGTAGAAGCCCTTTTCCTATGGAGATTTATTTATTTTTTTTCTATTTGTCATGTAAATCTAACAAATTCAAAAGATCATGTATTTTGATAAATGGTCTTATGGAATTTTCTTATATCTCTTCAGGCTGCACTACCTTGCTCTTGAGAATATGTAGCACTAATAACAGGCTTAATCACGTATTGGTTTGACTCTTTTTTGGGAGGACAGGAAAGGCTGCATTCTCAAAGAGAATGATGTTGTTAAAATTTACAATGTGCTGGTCCAAATTTGCTTGAACCTTTGAAGACATTTAGATAAAGGTTATATAGCCGTTGCTTATTCTGCCTGCCCATTGATCCTTTATTACTGTTAGTGTAGCTCAGCAGTTACCCACTTTTACATAAGAATATTGCATCTGATTTCTGCCTTAATCTGTTGGTTTAAAAACCAAACAATGAAGCCCTCCCGAAACTAACTGTTCAAAAGTAAAAGAACTGACCTTACATCAAATATTCCGCTTGATTAAACTGAGCCACTGCAGCTTTAAGAGGTTTTGTCCTAGTGTAACCATTGCATGCTTATTAGATAAAGTTTTTATTATTAAATTATTCCACATCAAAACCTCTACTAAACTGTTGACATTATTTAACTTCTGTGGAAAAAGTACCTTCAAGACATATAGAACTGGGCTTCCAAGACTTAAATCGTCAAAGGTAGGTACATTAATGCTGTTCCCAAGTAATTTTACGAAGTTATTATTTGGGGATGAAAGTGTTAAGATGTTAAATAGACCTGTAGTCTTAAGAAGTACTTATTTTGTTCCTCGAATATGAATTCTGTATCTTAAGCGCAGCGCTAAATCTTGTAAGAAATAATGTGAGAATTCAGCTAGAATTTGCTGAAGCCAAAAGGAATGAATTCTCCTGTAGTTTGATAGGCAAAACCTCGAGTGATAGCTGTAGGAAAAGTGGAAAGTCTGCTCCGTTCTGAGAGCAGTTGGCAGTGTGTGACTCCACAGCTGTTTGGAACTGAATGCGTTCATACGTTTATCATTTGAGACTATGATTCTTAAATCATTGAGTTAAATCCTCGTGAAAGGGAATCTCATAGCTGTGTGTTTGAGAAGGGTGCTAATTACCCTGTCCAGCATAATTTCAAAATGGTCACAGAAATACAACTTGGCTGATTTTGTTTCCAGCTGTCCCAGAGTTTGGGGTGGTTCTTTAAATTCAGTGGTATTAACTGGGTAGGTTTGAATCCTTTCTATATTCAGTTTGAAAAGACTGCTTACTCTGTTTGATGCCTATCATATTAGCAGTGAACTAGAACTAGTATGACTATTCTCAACTAGTTATTTCTGGCTCCCAGGAAACGTAACAGATGAAATGTTTAAAAGGAATTTTTCTGAGGCTGCAAGAGTTTAGCACTGGACTTTGCCTTCCACACATGCGCTGTAATCTCTAATATGTTTTTTTCTAGGTGTCGCTGTCAGATAATGGCTGATGTGGCTCCTTGCTTCATCTCAGTCTTAGTTTTATGATGTGTTTTGGCGAGGGCAGTTTTCTGAATTTTACAGGTTCTTCTGGCCCTATGATGGTATGCAAGAGAAGAGTTTGACAAAATAGAGGGCCTTATGCATACTTACACGTTTCCCAGAATTTAGATGTGATTAAAATGACATGAAAATTCACATTTAAGTGAATTTTTTTCTTAAAAATTAATTAATGCCTTTGTTAGAAGATAGTGAGACTATATAACATTTTTTAAAAGTTAAATTATTCCTGAGGGAAACTGGATTTCCACTGCATTTTGTTTCTGATGTGGTTTTTTTTCTTCTTCTTTCACAGGCCGAGTGACAAATCTCCGTCGGGTTACGTATGTTGTTCTTGATGAAGCAGACAGAATGTTTGACATGGGTTTTGAGCCTCAGGTAGGTAATCAATGCCATGAGGGATATTGCCACAAGAGGGTATTTTCCACTTAGAGGGTTTTGCAATGCTCCATGATTACTGCGCTGCCAAAATGTGTTCAGAAGGATGTGCCACGTATGAACAGCAATTTGAAATCACCCTTCAGTTTTTCTGTTACTCTCGCACGCTTTGCTTTCAGTAAATTCCAATATAGCTTAGATTTTTCTCTTCATCTACCATCTTTTACATGCATGTGATTACATTACCCCTGCATAATCCTTTGATGCAGGTGGCATATTAGTAGCTGTCGCTCATTTATAAAGTCTTTTGATAAAGTCTCCACAGTGTTGCACAGGATACAGGACCAAAATGTTGGAAGTCTTGATGACAAATTACTTGCTGGTAGCTGTGGACATCCAGGACTCTTGCAGTTGTCATCAGAGTATATTGTCCTCCAAAACTAGGAGAATACCTTTATTTTGTCTCTTGAGCTGTAGGATGTCTGTTGCCTATCTTAAGGTATCTGTTGGGCGCTGGTTGGGTAGCTCATTGCCACTTGACTTCCTTTCAAATTCAGCAAGTACTTTTTGCCTTCCAGTGCCAGCATCTAGGTCCCAAGAGGAAATCTAGGAAGAAATGTTTAGTACATTGTGTATGAAGCTCTGTGTGTGTGTGAAGTTGAGTTATAGCCCTTGGTTATTAACAGAGAATGTTCTCTTAAACCAGGTTATGCGCATTGTAGACAACGTCAGGCCTGATCGTCAGACTGTCATGTTCTCTGCTACTTTTCCCAGAGCTATGGAGGCCTTAGCTCGGAGAATCCTAAGTAAACCCATAGAAGTGCAGGTTGGGGGCAGGAGCGTGGTCTGCTCCGATGTGGAGCAACACGTGGTGAGTATCATGCAGCTGCATTGCTAACATGCTTGTTTGCCTCTATTCCTAGCAATATTGGATACAAACAGGTATTACCTGCTAAGCTTTTCTGCAACCCCAGGTGCCAGTATAAGGACTCTCCTGTTGGAGAGGAATGTGGGAGAAAGGGACCTGGATGACCATGGAATGTTGGAGAAAGGGACCAGGATGACCATGAGCCAGCAATGGGTCTTTGTGACCAAGAAGGCCAACTGCATCCTGAGGTGGATCAGAAGGGTGGCTAACAGATCGAGAGAGGTTGTCCTCTCCCTAATACTCATTCCAAATGAGACTGCATATGGAATATTGCATCCAGTTCTGGGCCTCTCAGTTCCAGAAGGACACAGAACTGCTGGAGAGAGTCCAGCACAGAGTCACAAAGATGATGAAGAGAGTAGAGTATCTCCCTGATGAGGAAAGGCTGAGGGAGTTGGGTCTCTTCAGCTTGATAAAAAGGAGACTGAAGGGTGAACACATGAATGTTGATAAATATGGAAAGGGTGGGTGTCAGGAGGATGGTGCCAGGCTGTGCTCAGGGGCAACCAATGATAGGACAAGGGGCAATGGATGTGAGCTGGAACAGAGGTTCCACATAAATTATAGAAGGAACTTCTTCATGGTGAGGGTGACAGCACTGGAAGGGGCTGCCCAGGGGGGTTGTGGAGCCGCCTTCTCTGGAGACATTTAAAGCCCTCCTAGCCATGTCCCTGTGTGACCTCATCTGGGAGATCCTGCTGCAGCAGCAGGATTGGACTGGATGATCTTTCAAAGTCCTTTCCAATCCCTAATGTTCTGTGATTCTGTCACGCATATTTATGTCACATATAGGACATGGTGCTTCAGGAGATGGTTTAATGGTTCAGGGTTGTAGGGAGGACTGTTGGACTTGATGATCTTGAAGGTCTTTTCCAATGCTGATGATGCTAGGATTCTATTTTATTTTTGTTTATAGGCTTGTGTCTAGCTCTGGTTCATTTAACTGCTGGACCCACAGCACAGGGGTGAAGAGGGTATTTCCTAGATGTTCCTCTGGAAGGGGCTGCCCAGGGGGGTTGTGGAGTCTCCTCTGGAGATGTTTAAAATCTGCCTGGTTATGTTCCTGTGCAACTGGATCTAGGTGATCCTGCTATGGTGGGGGATTGGACTGGATGATCTTTCAAAGTCCTTATTCATTTAGCAACCTTATTGAACATGAAGTCAGAATAAACTAAGTAACTCGGTTTCAGACCACTAAGCTGCACAGCAGTTTCACCACTAACTGTGGCAACAGCCAGAAAAAAGTTGTCTCTTGTTCCTTGTTTATTTTTATGTATCTTGACTGTGTTTGAAGACTTCAGATTCAATTTCTACTTTGCTGTTGTCTTTGCATTTCCAGATTGTCATAGAAGAGGACAAAAAGTTTTTGAAGTTGCTGGAGCTGCTGGGACACTATCAGGAGAAAGGATCTGTTATCATATTTGTAGATAAACAGGAACACGCTGACGGGTTGCTGAAAGATTTAATGAGAGCCTCTTACCCGTGCTTGTCTCTTCATGGAGGTACTTCTTATATTAATGACTCCAAACTAGAATTTCAGTAGCTACAGAGGGGAGTTCCTTAGTTACTGTATAGTGCCAATTATTCTTTCCTCCTAAGCAGGTTTTGTTGTATAACAGGAAATACATTTACATCTTAATTTGAAGTAGACATGATAGTTTTCCATAATGACATCTCACAGGGAGCATAGAGTAATCAGGTGCCAAATCTTGTCTTTGCAACAGGATTGTTACTGAGTGGTATCATTTCTCAGGGAATATCCCTGTCGACAAACTGCTGTAGCAAGTGCCTTTGGGGAGTATTAACTGATATTTTTATTTAAGATTCCACAGTAATAGCAGCTGTCGTTTCACTTCTCTGCCATCAAGTAGTAATGTAATGGAGGTAGTAGAGTAGCAAGAGTCACAGAATCACAGAACATTAGGGGCTGGAAGTGACCTCAAAAGATCATCTAGTCCAATCCTGCTGCCAGAGAAGGATCACAAGAGGACAAAATCTTTTCAGAATATTGTCCATCCCAGAGTATTTTAAGACTCTCTCTATAAAACGCTCTTTAAAATACAAAACCACTGTTCATTTGGTGGAAAAAGGAAAAATACTCCCATTCTTTGAATCTTTCTATTGCTTGTAGAGAACAGACAAAACCTTGTGATGACATCTCAGTTGTCTATAACAAATCAAATAGACGATTCTTCTGAGTATCTTGGTATGGGAAAACATTTTTGTCATGGAACATTGAAGAGTTCTGTTACTCTGGATAACTTTAGAGGTTTATTATTTTATCTCATGTATTT
Source organism: Phoeniculus purpureus (assembly GCA_028565055.1). NCBI lineage: Eukaryota > Metazoa > Chordata > Aves > Bucerotiformes > Phoeniculidae > Phoeniculus > Phoeniculus purpureus. The sequence goes on along the minus strand of JAOXOE010000765.1, from coordinate 16,097,169 downwards.
TGCCTGGAACAATGTGAATGTACTGCGTGACTTGGTCTAGGTGATGCTGCTCTGGCAGGGATATTGGACTTGATGATCTTTCGAGGTCACTTTCAAACGCTAATGTTCTGTGATTCTGTGGTTTTTACCTGCTAAGGCTATTGTTGTTTGAAGTTGGAGGATGTTTAGACCTGTCTACAAATTCTTTTGGCCCAGAGCAGCGCTTTACATTTAACTGCTTTGTCTGGTTTCTTGCAGGTATTGATCAGTATGACAGGGACAGCATAATTAATGATTTCAAGAATGGAACTTGCAAACTTCTGGTGGCCACATCTGTAGCAGCAAGAGGTTTGGATGTAAAACAGCTGATGCTGGTTGTCAATTATAGCTGTCCCAACCATTATGAAGATTATGTGCACCGAGCAGGCCGAACTGGACGAGCTGGAAATAAAGTATGCACTGTCCATGGCCTCTTTTGATTATTACTGAAAATAGTGCCTTATTTATTTCTTAATAAGGGTGTTGCCAAGGGGTAGCTACAGAGGGAGTAGTTCATGTTACTGGTTTTAAGGGGGTTTTCCTTTTCTAAGGTTTATGAATGATTGTGTAAAACACTTTGAATTTTAACACTATGGAAGTTGGAACTTAAATGTCCTTATGAATGTTCTTTTAAATCCTATTCATGTTGTTTTCACCATTAGAAATGTGCCCTCCAAAACTGTTAAGATTTTATTTTCCAAACTTTTAACCATGGCAAGATTGAAAGGAGAGACCTCAACTTCTACCATTTGAGGCTGATTTTAACTTCTATATCAGCTTTCTGTGAAATCACAATAGAAATTGAAATTATTCCTTCTACATCTTCTCTAAAAAAAAAAGTCGATGCATGAATATCTTGGTTACTGTTACTGACCAGAACAGCAGCTCTGTGCAAAGGTGCTTCAGTGAATTTCAAGTGCCTTTACAGATTATTTTCTTTATTATCTCTTGAATTAATTTTGACCAGGGGTATGCATACACGTTCATTACTGAGGATCAGGCACGGTATGCTGGTGATATCATTAAGGCTTTGGAATTGTCTGGGAATCCAATTCCTGCTGATTTGGAAAAGCTCTGGGCTGACTTCAAAGACCAGCAGAAGGCTGTAAGTAATTCTTCTGTAGTGAGCATTGTGCTGGGTTTAATGTGTATGCATGTGGGTCCAGTTGTACTGGATGCCTACACGAGTCACCCATCGCATGGACATCACTGAGAACACACACACATGTAGGTAAGTGCGGAGATGTTCTCAAGACTGGGATCTCAAATGGCATTACAGGACAGAGAATTTCAGTACTGTCATCCAGTGTTTGAAATAACTGCTGCTTAAGGGGCACTTCAGCTTCTCTCAGAGTTCACAGAAAAGATACTGAAGTCCTTTCACAGAATTTGAATCATTATTTCTAGAGCTCTTGCCATCAGAGGATCTTGCTCATGCGAAGAAGAATGACTTTGGAGCTTTTCTGATACAAAAACGGAAGGATTTTTTTATCGCTGTTGAAAAATATTTTAAATGTGTCTTTAAAGAAATGCCTCCTAGTGTGTTGTTAGTCTGCTGAATTCTGAATACCTGAAGCTTTTTAATTGCATTTCACTGTAACTTGCAGGATTGAGATTTGAATGTGCTAGGATTTGATTTTAAACTTCACAGTATGAGAATAATGTGGTTTTGTTTTCAGGAAGGAAAGTTGATTAAAAAAAGCAGTGGGTTCTCTGGCAAAGGTTTTAAATTTGATGAAACAGAACAGGCTTTGGCTAATGAAAGAAAGAAGCTACAGAAAGCAGCTCTTGGCTTGCAAGATTCAGATGATGAAGATACAGCTGTCGATGTAAGTATCTGAAAATAAGATTAAAGCTGATTGAGGATATGCAGCTTATTTGGAGTTTTCACAGCAGGGTACATAACACTTTGCAGAATGCAAGGTGTTTTGTTACTTCCGTGTCCCATGACACTGAATTAATTAGTTGAATTCTATTAGTACATTGTATGGATAGAAAAGATACAGTTCAAGACCTATAAAGATCTCTTTCTGACTTACTGTGTTCCCATGTGACCTGCCCTAGGTTCTCTGGTCCTACTTGAGCAGAAGTGTTGTACTCTATGACCTCTAAAGGTCCCTTCCAACCGCTAATCATCGGTGTGTGTCTTGTGTATTCTCTAATTAAATATTTGTAGTTATATAGACATCACAGAAATTATATTCTACTGTTAATCATGCATAAATTAAGTAGAGAAATTACCTTCAGTTACAGACATTTTTATACTTGCAATGTTTTAAAGAAATTCATAGTGGCATTTTCTATTCCTGAATCCTTATTAGAGTCTTTTAATGTTTGTTCAGCTCTTCTTCATGACCTTGAAAAGTAAACAGTATGTTCAAACTTTTTTTTGATTATTTAATCTGTTTCTTTTATTGAGTTGTAGTTCTGGGCAGGCTTCTACCACTTGAAAGAGATTAATTTCTTTAAAAGGATGTAAACTAAATGCCCCTTCTTGTTTTCTTTAGGATGGTAAGATTATCAAATGGTAAACACAGTGATCTAATAATTGTTATTTTCTTTAGATCGACGAACAAATCGAAAGCATGTTCAATTCAAAGAAAAGGGTAAAAGATATGGCAGCACCAGGGACATCAAATGCTCCTACACCATCAGCTGGGAATGCAGAGAAATTGGAAATTGCGAAAAGATTAGCTTTGAGAATCAATGCCCAGAAGAATCTTGGAGCAGAGGCACAAGTATTGGTCCCCTTCCACTTCAAGGTCAGGCTCTTTACAGAGCAATCTCTTTTAAAATATTTTTCATAGAAGTTATTAAATTCTTTGTTGTGTGGCTGCTATTTTATTTAGTGTCTTTGCACACTGATACCATCCTGTGTTACTTAGCTCATGTGTGTGGGGCTAATTCGGTGATAAGTTGTAGGAATTGTGATTGAGCTAATATGATAACAGAACTTATTTAGAAGTGGAATTGCACTGGCAGAGTTAATTCATCACTGATACTGGGTTTTGTCAGCCTTAGCACGGTTGCAGGCCATCCTTCTTTGCTGAAGTGTGTGAGAAACAATCCATTTAGGTTAATGTGGAGGGTCTAAAGGTATTTTGAGATGAGGATACAAAGGATGAGCAAGATCTTTTCGCTGTAGGTGCGAGGAGAGTTACTGAGAAGGAAAGAGAGAGGTCTAGAGAATGTTAGATATTTGTTGTGGGCACAACTGTAATGATTTATATAGGACTTATTTCAGTTACCTTGTTCTCAAACATGAACCTGTTTTCCTTCAGGATGTGATGCAGCAGGCTACAAACGCTATCCTGAGAGGTGGCACAATTCAAGCGCCTACTGTATCTGCCAAGACCATTGCAGAGCAGCTGGCTGAGAAAATCAATGCTAAGCTCAATTATGTGCCCATAGAGAAGCAGGAGGAAGAGAAGCAAGATGGAGGGCAAAATGAATCCTTTAAGAGATATGAAGAAGAATTAGAGATCAATGACTTCCCACAGGCAAGTAACTGCTTTGCTACAGTCAGGTGTGATGACTGTTTAACAAAAGCTGTCTTCATAGCTTAGACTGTGATTATTGTAATAAAATACTTTGCCTTTATTTCTTCTTATACCTAATGGAAATTTCTGTATTACTTGCAATTATTTCTCATCTTACAGATACACAGTGCTCTGCCACTGATATTTCTCTCATCCAAATCCTTGACAGTCTGACTTTTCTTTCAGAGGCGGATAACAGCTTTCTGTTTTTTCATCATTCAGAATATTACTGCTCCTGTCTACCTCAGCTGTTATTTTGAGGATTTATTATTTTAAAGTATCAAGCACAAATTCCTCGTAGTTATCTTTAAGGTTCTGCCCAGGTTTGCCTTCACATGTAACTTACAGTAATCTACACTTGCCATGTTGTGTGATGCCTTTTCTCATGTTGATCCTATCACCCCCTTTATTTACCTTGCAGACTGCCAGATGGAAAGTTACCTCCAAAGAAGCTCTCCAGAGAATCAGTGAATATTCTGAGGCTGCTATTACAATCAGAGGAACTTACTTCCCACCAGGCAAAGAACCCAAGGAAGGAGAACGGAAGATTTATTTGGCTATAGAAAGTACGTATGCTTTTTAGAAGTGTTCTGGTTAAAGGTATGACTAGTTTGGTAATTAGATGTGGAATCTTGATGGCTATAGAGCTGTCAGTTACAGACCTGCTGCAGTTTCTTTGCAGTTGCTAAAGAAAAGCTGTTAATACACTTGAAATCATCCATGGAGATTATGGAGAAGCTTTTCCTCAGAAGACTGACCTGCAAACATGTATGGAATCAGTTTGGAGGAGAAGGAAAGAAAAGATCAGAATAAGCACACAAAGATGTCTGTGTTGGTGTGAAATAAGGAAAATAAAAGAGCTGTGTACAGAATTCATGTCAGAGAAGAATTACATGAGCTAATAGAACAAATCTCTGCATAGAGGTTTTTCTCTGCATAGAGGTTTTCTCAAAGAAACCTCTAGTCCTACACATTTCTGAATAGTATTACTTAAGACTACTTTAAGTATCTTTGAGCAGAGCACAGTCTAACTGCAGCAGTCTGTACAAAAACTGGAGTGTCCTTCAGTAAGTCGTTGAGGATATTCAGCAAGTTTTATGGTGTTTCTGAAAGCAGCCAGCAGTGTTTGTTCTGTAGGCATCACATACAGAAAGCATTTAATGGTTTTCTTTGTCTTCAGGTGCCAATGAACTGGCTGTACAGAAAGCAAAGGCAGAAATCACGCGACTTATAAAAGAGGAGCTCATCAGATTGGTGAGTGAAATATCCAGAAGGCAGTGGGGAAGTGCTTGAATCTATCCTTTATGTCAACAAATGTAAACAATCTGATTTTATTAGTAGCAGGGACTGGGACCTATAGATTTCAAACCCACTGACTGAACATCCTAGAAAATACATTAATGTTCAGCCAGTCAGACATACAGCTGTTGTCCAGCCAGCAGATGGAGATAATACATTAACCTCTGGTTTTTTGTATGAAGACCCCTTCAAAGGTTAGGTCCCAATAAATTCCCAGGTTTCAGCATCATCAGGCAAGGGAGAGGAGAAGTATTCCCCTCATTTTCCGATTTCAGATGTGTTGAGAGCCATAGATTTACAGTCTGCCCAGCTAATAGGCAGCTGTGTCCAACATACTCTGTTCTGAAATAAGATGCTTTCTTGAGAAAAGGCATTTTGAGTTCTCTGGTAGAAGAAAGCTCTGCTTTCTCTAGAATAACCTTCAGTGACACTGCTTTAGACATGACAGTGTCTGACTTCTTTCCTTCACTAGCCTTTAGGGCCTGGAGAATAAATCTGATGAGGAGAAACTGAGAGTTGGGGCTGTTTAGTTTGAGGAAGAGGAGGCTGAGGGGAGACCTCATTGCTCTCTACAACTATCTGAAATGACATTGTAGAGATGTTGGTGCTGGGCTCTTCTCACAGGTCATTAGTGACAGAAGCAAAGGCTTCAAGCTTCAACAGAGGTGGGTTTAGTCTGGACATCAGGAAGAAATTCTTCCAGGCAGTGGAATGGGCTGCCCAGGGTGGTGGTTGAGTCCCCATCCCTGGATGTGTTGAAAAGTTGCTTAGGATGTAGTGCTGGGTGGTCTGGTTTAGGGGTGAACTTGTAGAGTAGGGTTGATGGTTGGACTTGATGATATCAAGGGTCTTTTCCAACCGGGATGATTCTAAGATTACTATAAGCAGTGGGTTCCTGCTGAGCCATTAGTGATGGTTTTTATTGTTAATTTGTGTCTCTTTTCACTTTTAAGTGTATTCTTCTCTCCTTTTATTTGCAGCAAAATTCTTACCAACCAACCAACAAAGGAAGATACAAAGTTCTATGAGTACTTGGAGTTATCTGTCTGCCAGGCTGGTGCGTGAAACTTTGTGGCTTCTGTTGGTTGTTTTTTTTTTTTGCTGTTTACACTGCTTATTGTAAATTAAGAATTTGGGGTTTTAGTTTGTCTTGCGGACATTTTTTAACAGGAAAATTGATACTTGCTGAAACATCTTCTTTCCACTCAGTCTTAAAGCAGAACAGTTTTGGCGGAGCATGATTTAACTTAATTTAAAAGCGCAGTTTCTATACTTTTCATCGTAAAGAACGTAAAATAAAATACTTTAATTTTTCTGACAGACTGTACTGTTAAGTAAATGAGACTTTGTTGGGATTTGTGTTGGAAATTGTTAGACTGTACCTGCTTCATATTGTGGGGATGGTTCACGCCGTATCAGTTTATACCGGAAATTGATAAACCACCAAAATAAAGGCAGGATCTTTCTTCTGATCCATAGCATCTCTCTGGCTGGTTCTACACACATATGTCCCCTGTACAAATGTCTCCCCGAAAGTCAGAGAGTCTTGCAGTGGTCAGAGAGAGAGATTTTTATCAAGAAATACTTGAGGTCTGGTTTTAAGATTGTCTTTTCCTTTTCATGTCCCGTTTTGTCTTTATCACCAGGTAACAAAGTAAACTCTTTGGGGTTTTTTGTAAAGTGAAATAAGTGAAATGTTTTGTAGTATGAAAATAGGTTTTCTGTTTTTTTCTAAACATTGGAATTTTAGGAGTTGGTTCCCCCCACCTCATTCTGTGACATAAGAATGAAAAGCTGTTTAGTTTAAAAAAGAAATAGTTGGAAAACAAGAGAAGCCTCTTTTGTAATAAAATATGACTGTCACTTTTTTATAGTGTTCTTATCTATACATTGAACGTGATTTGTTTTCCCCCAGGGTTGTCATCTTTATTACTGTTAGGACATGGCTTTAAGAAAGATAAGAATGATATTTATGAGTGAATTCCACAAATACTATCGTTGCTGTCAGGAAGCTACTGGGACAGGCATGACGTGTCTTTTTCAAGGTCTCATCCCAGTAACCATTAGTATTCAGGACGGACATTTAATACTCTTAAGCATTTAACTTTCCTGGCTACTTCCCTGGAGGCTAAGCAGTAGCAATTGAAATTGTCTTGTTCTAGCAGCTGCAAGACTTTGAAGCTGATGACTTTCCAAAGGACTTTTGTAGAAAACTTTTCTTACCTGGCACACGGAGAAGAAAGGTGTCATTTGAAACCAGCTGTGTATATACTGCTTTAACCCTGGTGACAACAAATCAGCATGGCTGTATAAATTCACAACTTCTGTTTCCCCACATCAGGTAACTGAAGTGACTGTTTCCATTTGCATTCAGCTGCTAACCCTAACATCAGTGTCCCTTATCTGCAATAAAGGAGAGGAAACGAGTGATTACACCAACTTAACCCTATACATTTATGATAAGAACACCCAGTGCTTGCCAATATTGATACATTGAGTAGAACAATAAGAAGCACAGAGTAACACTACTCAACATTTAGAACAGAAACTTCAAGCTAAAGCCCTTGAAACACACCATTTCCTTCCATGAAGAACTGGGTTTCCTTACATTTCATACAATCTGTTTGTTGAATTGTGTTTTTGACAGTGTCCCCCCCCTCAGAAGAGTGACAGGTTTGGATGTATTTAATGAAGAGCCCTTCCACGTTTGGACAGCCTGATGCTTTTAAAAACCTTATCTCAAAATGTTCAGAGATATATTGGTATCTCCTCAAAAAAAAGGCATGGCAAAGACATTTGTTGTGAGATTTCCAGCTTTGCACTGTTGGATTTGAGAGATGCAGCCATGTATAACCTTTAACTTCCTGGGGTTTTTAAATGCAATGTCAATATTCCTATGTTTTTTAAATGCCAGCAAAATAAAAGAATTTCAATGTATATTTTTCAGAAACTGTCTTTCGGAATAGCTCATCTGTTTGCTGCACTCACACTGCTGCTGCACTTCTTTCCTGTGACAGTTAACCTCATTCTAGTGCAGAATAACTAGTTTTTCTGCTTAAAACACAGCTGCAGCTCAGACTCAGTTAAGGTCACAGTGAAGGTGTTTGGATACATGAGAACAGGGCAGAAATGCACATAAGCCACACTCAAATTAATAAATACGCAAGGATAAAAGAGTGGAAACAAGATGAGGGTAAGCGACACAATCAAGTAATGAGTAATGTTCTATTTAGTGATTTCCAAATGTGTCCTTGGCCACAGACAAGATCTTTTTAAACATCCCAGTTTGGCCACTCTCCAGAGAACCTGCCCAGGACAGATTGCTGCCACCAGTTGTGGGAGGAGCCTCCGGGATGCTGCATTTCTGATTTTTATCTAAATGCCCACGATCAGAGATTGCTTAAGGTGATGTGCTAGGTTGACTTCTGCTTCCAGCACTTGAGTAAACAGATATGTGGGGTGGGTAAGTGATAGTCTTATTTGAAACAGATCAGGAGGAGTCAGTTTTTATGTGTGTGCAGTGCCGGCATCACAGTGGTGGCCACAAAAGGGGATAATCTAGGGCTGCTGCTCTTCTGAGGGAACAGGACATCCACAGATGGGTAGAGGTTTTGTTCTGGAAAATGGAAGAGGAGGAGTGCACCTGGTGTGCTGCGTCGGGGGAAAAGCCATTCACAGCGAGTGCAATCACAGTTCAGATTTCTATACTGACTTCAGTCTTTATGCTGTAAAAGTTGTAAGGAAAATGTAATGAGTGCAGATCACAGCCCAGCATGTTCCATAGCTGTTCCCTGCACTGGCTACTTCAGATTTTAGCAGTACAATTAAAGCAGTGCAGTCTATGTAATGTGCATTTGACTGCTAATTGAATAAAAGATTGGATGGCTCAGAAAGCAATCAGCAGGAGCTTTTCTCAGCTCTCCCACGTGAAAGACACAGATTTTTAAAGCAAAGCTTTGCTACAATTCTGCAATTGTAATAGCCAGATATAAAGCAAACACCAAAGGCTGGAGTTTGGGTCTTCCTAAAATGAGAGGCTCAGTGGGAGAGACCTAGTGTTCATTTGTATTTCAGACACATTGTATGTTGGTAAGAAACAGCAGTTACTTGAGGGAAACTCATGTCAGGGTTAGAGACAGGTGCATGCGTCTTGTGTTGCTTGCCAGAATTAGCTTTTCATGTTCTGTCGTGGGCACATGTTGCCGAGCATCTCTCTTAAGAAATTTTTATGTATTTGCCTTTAATGGCCTTAAATCCTCCAGTGAGGTGGTTCTCAGTGTGAACATTGGTGTAAAACCAGCCTAGACCATGAGCCTCCTGACAGCGAGTTACTGGTGAAGGTTGTACGTAGCCCCTTTGCTTTCCAAGTGTGAGTGCCTGGCCCTGTGTGCGCATTCTGGCCTCCTCACGTGATGCTTAAGGAATGCACTTTCCTTTGATTATTTTTCTTGACCCAGATCTCTTCCAAATATGGTCTCAGCTTAAACAAGTTTGTGTTCTTGGGGCTTGGGCGTTTGCAGAAGAAATTCTGGCTTCCAGCTAACTTTGGCTGTATGAGGGGAGTAGAGGGCAGAGAGCAACCTAAAAATGTAAAGATAAAAGGCTCCCAGCTGGACTCAAATTTGTCCCAAAATGTACATTTTGTAAAATGTTTATACAGCGTTAGGCAGGACGATTTGTTTTCGTAATTTTAGCAACTGTGTAGAAACAATTGTTTTTAAATAAATGACCATTAGCCTGAGCGATTGCCACCCAAACATTGCTTCTCTGAGAATTCTCATCTGAAAAGACATTTAAATATTTTCCTTTATTTTCTAAACTGAGAGATACAGAATTGTCAAGCTGACCAGCAGAAGCAGAGGTGAATTAATTAGTATCTTAAAACTAAGTCATTTTCTAGTGAGCTAAGAAATTATTAATAACCTGCTGCAGAGTGAGCATGTGATTCTTGAGATTTTTATACTTTGGCAATTCTAAGGGCAAAGACTTGTTCATCATCGTGATGTTTCTCAGAAAAATAAGTATCACTGGGCAACTGTTCTGAGACTTAACTGCCGAGAAAGGAAAACGTTACACTTAACGAAAATCCTTAAGCTTAACTAAAACCTATGTTTCCGCAGCCTGTGTGTGTTCAGCAAGCAAGGGAATTTGTAGAAATGATCAGCTCCAATAATTCACAGTTAAGCAGACAGGAGGTTATGGCAGTTACAGAATTGAGCTCTCCCAGCTTGCCCATTGCAAGGCTGAGGACCAACAAGAAGCTGATGCACTGTTGTGTTTTTAGCCCTTTCTGTACTTGAAAAGTTGTATCTGCTAGTGACATCTCCTGTAAGAGAGGAGGGGAATGAGGCTTTACAGTGTGGATGTAGGAAAGGGCAGCATTTCATTGCATCTTACAGATAATTAATGTAATCATTTGCAACTGCTAGTGAGATCAATCCTTTGGAGAAGGAAAAGGAGAGAGAGGATTCACAAGCTGAGTAATGGCCATGCTTCAGGCCCTGGGGAGCTTTCATAAGACAGTCGCAGCCCAGTTCATCTTTTGTTTGGTTTTCGTTGCTACTAGCACAGTGGTCAGGTGAGGAAACCAGATCCTTTTACTACCAAATTAATATTTGAGTACTGTGGGCACCAGAGCCGGCTCATCTGGCCTCGGTTTGCCTAGAGCACAATACAGAGCAGTCACACAGACCCTCATGGAGGCACATCTAGCTCAAAGGTCAAACACTCTGCCAGCATAGCCTCAACAACAGCCTGATTCAGGTTTCACAGCTACTTGGGATGGAACCTTTTACTGCTTCACATTACAAGTTCACTCCTCTCTACTATCTGATCGATGCTGCATGCTGTTGAGATCATGGTTTCTTCTAGATAAATGAGGAGCCTGAGCCTGGTGTGACAAATCATCTTCCACACTTTGATAATAAAAGGAAAATAACAGGATACCAAAGAGATGCTGAACTCTAGTGCTTTTTATTGGTGGCAGCATTTCCAAGGAGTTAAAAACAGCAGAAAGGTTTGTAAATAAACCAAATCATTTGCTAAATTAAGCTAAATAAATGCTGCTTTCCCCTGCTGCTTTCTTATATTGCAAGTGAGGATTCCTGCATGCGTTAGGCAGCACTGGCAAAAAAAAGAACCATCGTCTTGGCAGGGTATTTCATAATAATTTTTGGCCTGAAGAGCTCCAAGTTTTGTGGAAATGGAGCTTCACAGGGTTGGAGTACAGCAGTCAGCTCCCCAAACAACAGCAGGAGAAGAAAATATTTAGTAAAACACGATTAGCCGTTTGTAAAATCTGCAGCATCTTTTTTACTCTGTTTTCTCTGCTTTTATTTTCTAAGACCTCATCTGAATAGCACAAAACATCTTTTAGGCACTTCTATGTGTTGTTGAGTACTGTGTCCAGTTCTGGGGTCTCCACCATAAGAGGGACATAGATCTGTTGGAGCGAGGTCAGTGGAGGGCCACGAGGATGATCCAGGGGCTGGAGCACCTCTGCTATCAGGACAGGCTGAAGGAGCAGAGATTGTTCAGCCTGGAGAAGGCTTCAGGGTGACCTTATAGCAGCCTTCCAATATTCGAAGGCAAACTACAGGAAGGCTGGAGGGGGACTTACTGCAAGAGTGCCCAGTGACAGGACAAGGGGAAATGGTTTTAAACTGAAGGATAATCAGTTTAGATTGGAACTTAGGCAGAAATTCTTCAGTACGAGGATGGTGAGACTCTGGAACAGGTGACCCAGAGAGGTTGTAGCTGCTCCCTCACTGGAGATGTTCAAAGCTAGGTTTAGCCACCTGGTCTGGTCAAGAGGCATCTGTGCTCATGGCAGTGAGGTTGGATTAGGTTATCTCTGAGGCCCCTTCCAACCTCAGCCATTCTGATTTGAGGACTTAAATCCTCTTAAGACCCTGTGATTTGAAAGCATGTAGACTTCAGTGTCCCAGAGAAGGTTTGGATGAATATACAGTGGCACTAATGCTGTTGCAGTCATTAACAATTGTGGATTAAAGAAATCCTTTGGCCTTCCATAAAGTGGACTGTCGCTAGCATAGACCTTGAGGACAACAGGTTAGAGAGTGAGAAGGGCTGGGCACTTAGAATTCCTGGGGATCTCTGTAAATAGTTGAAACTGCTGAACCTGCTCAGAGGTATAAATCCTTGTTTATATTGAAGTGTCACTGCAGTGTTCAACTCTTCAGACTGCTGACAGACAAAATAGGGCAAAATAATTGATAATCAGGCTGGTGCTGCAAGATGTCAGTGGCTAATGCTACAAGGACTGAACCCCCCATGAGTTATGCTGGAAATGGCTGCAAAGACAACAGTAAAAGAGAACTAACACATTATTAGCTAAAGGCAAAGCCTGACTCTTCTATAATGGATGGCAATGTGTGTAGTTTGGGGACAGAAAATACCACACTCCTCCATCCCAAAGTAATAGAAACACCAGGAAGCCTGAATCTGCTCTCACAAGTTGCTTAACCAACCGTTATGGTATTTAAAATACACAGGGCACGTTCTATCGTTTATTTTACCATATAACAGATCGGTGATTCATCCTCAGGAGCCAGATGCAAAGACGAAGGTGAATATTGCCGTTCCAGGGGTGAAGAAGCACAGGAATGGCAGCTCAGAGCAAGAAACGCTTGCCAGAGAGTCCCAGCTGCTCTCTCTTCCCTGTCGCAGAGTCCCGGTTGCCCTCTCTACCCGCTCGGCTTCACAAGACACCGACACCGAGGTCTCTCTCCCCTCGCACCTCTGCCGGACCCGTTCCCGCGCACAGCACAAAATGGCGGCGCCTCCCTGAGCGCCTCAGAGGCGGCACGAGCCCTCCGCCAGTCCCGCCCCGCCCCGCGCGCCCCCGCGGCGCGGCCCCGCTCC
>JAOXOE010000765.1:16057848-16072483 GCA_028565055.1 Phoeniculus purpureus | reverse complement strand
CCTGGCTCCATCCTCCTGACATCTGCCCTTTCCATATTTATAAACATTAATGAGGTCACCCCTCAGTCTCCTTTTTTTCAAGCTAAAGAGACCCAGCTCCCTCAGCCTTTCCTCACCAGGGAGATGCTCCCCTCCCTTCATCATCTTTATGGCTCTGCACTGGACACTCTCCAGCAGTTAGTTCTGTGTTTTATAACTGGACAATTTGTCTGTATCCTTTGAAAAGCTCACGTTGGGGTCTTCTGGAGCTTAAGGGCAGTTGCATTGGTCTCTGGAATAATTGGGAACAAAGAGGGGGAAGTGCTCTTAGGGTTTGGCATTATTTGAAGGGGAAAAAACAGCAGTTGGGTTTCTAAATGCCTTGGCTTGAGCAAGTCCTAGAATTTTAAAATAGAAACAATTAAAAGCTTTCCTGTGACTCGTAACGAGGAGGATGAAACATTTCAGTGCAAAAAGCCTTACGTTCACACAGCAAGCATATTCAGACTACACATGCTCCCAAGCAAACTCTTCTTGAGTAGTTTTGATAGCTATAGAATCTGCATGATGCTGTTTTGCATCAGCTTATTGAAGTGGAAGAGGAGAATCCTGTCAGAAGGAATCTGTTAGCAGTTTGTTATTCTCGGTCTAATACTGGGCTGAACTGTATGAAATCTAGATTTAGCAATTGCAGTTGGGGTGTTTTCTGTAGCTCTTGAAATTCCTACCAACAAGACCAATAAAAACCTTGAAAAGATTGTGAGGACTAGCAACAGAAACCCAGTCTGAAGTTGGGTTAGGCTTTATGGACCTCATGCTGATTCTTATTTGAGTAAGAGGAATATTTGGGGGTCAGGCTGTGTTTTGGTAACAACTTTAGTGACTTCCCAACTGGGTTAACTGCTAAAACTCAATCTCTCTACAGGATCAGCTCCTCCACCGGTGACTCAGCCTTTAACTCCACTCCATCCCCCTTCAAGGCCACCTTTAGGACCTCCACCAGTCAGTGGTCCACCTTTAGTTAGGCCACCAACACTGCCAGCAGGACCACCTAATACACAATCTCTGCTAAATTCGGCTGCAAATCGAGACGGTAAGAAATAATTGGGTTTTTTCTGTGGAATTGAACATTCCCACTCACTCTAATGTGCAGCTTTTAAAGTGAAGTACATTGTTATATTAGAAACTCACAGAATCACAGAACATTAGGTATTGGAAGATCATCCAATTGAAAAGATCATCCAGTCCAACCCCCCTGCCACAGCAGGATCCCCTAGATTCAGTCACACAGGAACATATCTAAGGGGGTTTTGAATGTCTCCAGAGAAGGAGACTCAATTTTAGTCAATAGTAAAACTGATACTACTACAGTGTAGTTTTATCTGAAAGGAGCTGGTGAGGACCTGGAAGGAAGGAAAATATTTCCTGTTGACATTTATTAATAAAACATAATTATACCAGTTTGAACCAGATTTCTGGGTGCTGTGTGGCATTTCCAAGCCTCCCATAGTTGCCATCTCTATTTTTAGGGTTCTGAAGTGACACTGAACTGCTGATTTCTTTGCATCCCTGACTGCTGTGGAGGACACAGGCTTTATCCTTCAGGGACAGCAATTTGTTGCCTACTTATGTAGCTATGCCTTATTCTTCCCTTCTGTGTAAAATCACTGAAATACCTATCATGGAGTTGTTAATTTTCTGAAGGTTGTCACTAGAGGCTGTTCAGTGTCAGCTGTTGAAGACAGATACCAGCCTTGGTGTCTCCTGTGAGCCCTGCACTAATACACTGTCGCTGTAGAACTCCTCAAGGCTCTGTATCTCACAGACCTGTGGTTGTGTTACATTGAGCTTTGATGCTCGATGGGTCTGTGGGGTAGCTGGCAGTTTTATTTTTACTTTCAGAATTTGGCTTTGTCAAAGCTGTTGGTTCCTAGCGTGTTCAGCCTGACAGATTGTATGTGGTATGTGAGTGCAAGAACTGTATCTTCAGATTTACCTTCGTTTTGATCATCTGAAATGCATTAGAAACTGCTTTGGCATGCAAATTTTTTTCTTCATGATGACTCACAGAATTATTGAGGCTGGAAAGGACCTCTGAGGTTGCCCAGCCCAGGACCTAACATCAGCACAACTTAGACTATGACATCCTGTCTGTCCTTCAACTGCTCCAGGGATGGGGCCCTGAGTAGTCCAGTCCAGGGTCTGATCACCCTTTCCATGAGGAAGGACTTCCTAACATCCAACCTAACCCTCCCCTGGCAGCTTCAGGCCCTGCCCTCTCATCCTGACACTGGTTGCCTGGGAGAAGAGGCTGACCCCCACCTGACTACAACTTCCCTTCAGGGAGTTGGAGAGAGCTAGAAGGTCCCCCCTGAGTCTACTCCAGCCTAAACACCCAGAGCTCCCTCAGCCTCTCCTCATCAGACTTTCCCTCTAGCTCCTTCCCCAGCCTCATAGCTCCTCTGGACCCACTTCAACCCCTCAATCTCTTTCTTGAAGTGAGGGGCCCAGCATTGCCCCCAGTACTTAAGGTGAGGCCTCATCAGTGCCCTGTATAGGAAGAGAATTACGTCCCTAGTGCTGCTGGCCACACTATTGCTGATATAAGCCAGGCTGCCAAGAGGAGCATTTGCAGAGACATGGAGGGACAGAAACATGAAGGCTGAAGTAGGTTGACTGCTGTATACTACTGGCACCATTCAGCCTATAATACAAGGTCCTTTGGTTGGATCATCTTTGAAGATTTTAATGATAATAAAAAGTAAATTGAGTACCTGCTTCTCCTTAGCAGTAGATAATTTGGTTTGTATATTTAGCCATAATTAATTTACACAAAGCTGCCCTTTGGGAGCACATTCAAGAGGGTTTTTTATCTCTGCTGCAATTTATATGTTGACTGGTGTGTGACCCTGTTAGAACTGTTGGTGTTTGGTGAGCAGAACTGGACTAAGGGTGCAAGTGAAGGGAGTTTGGTGAATCCCTGAATTATCAGTTGAAAAAGTTCTTCAGGGAACTCCAGTATGTGAATGCCAAGGTGCTTTGAAAAGTGCAGCTGGCCTGGAGTTCACTGCAGGTAGGTTTGAAAGTTGTAGCAGTTACTTGAAGGTCATCTTAGAAGATCATTCAGCCAGAAGAGTAGGACCTTTAGTTTTCCTTGTAAAAGAATTATGTGGGGGTTTGAGTGTCCTTTGAGTTCACATCAGGAGAAGTGTGAGAAAGAGGCCAGGATTTCTATTTAATTGGGTTTTTTTTTGTTTGAAGTGTTTTGTCCCAGGAGAGAAGCAAAGTAGAGCCAGATTGTACTGATCTTCAGGTTCACCCCATCAGCAGTATTTCATAGAATCATAGAATCTTCTAGGCTGGAAGGGACCTCTAAATGTCTAGTCCAACCTCCCTACACAGGGACAACTCTGCCTAGGTCAGGCTGCTTAGAGCCTCATCAAGCCTGACCTTAAATGAATCCAGGGATGGGGCCCCCACCACCTCCCCAGGCAGCCTATTCCAGCCATCAACCACCCTCACATTGAAGAACTTGTTTCTAATATCCAGCCTAAATCTCTCCTTTCCCAGCTTGAACCCACTGCTCCTCATCCTATCTGTACAAACCTTCTTGAAAAGACCTTTTCCCTGCCTTCATGTTGTCCCCCCTCAGGTACTGGCAGGATTTCTTCATTCTTACCTCATTAGTACATTGTAAAAGTCTTTATTGGGACTGTCTCTTCACAGGAGATGCCTCATCAGCCACCAGTGATGGGTCTGTGGTGCAGAACAGCTACGATGCGATAGAAGGTGGTGGCCTCATGGGTAAGGCTTTGGTATTATGAAATATTGACTATTCCTTGGCTTTTTGCAGGAATCTGGGAAAGAGAGAAGTTTAGGCATTTAGGTCCAAATGTTTATCCTTGGTTCAGTGTCTGTCTTGAAACAGAATGGATTTTGAAGCCTTGATAAGAGCTGTGTCTCTGCCTGTCAGAAAGCAGGTTCAGAGCATTTTGTAAAATTATCAGCAGCTGTCACTTGGAAACTAAACAACAACAACAGAAGCAGCTCTCCTGTTGTACTAAGGCTGCTTCTTCACTAATAATTTTAAGTATTTGTCTTCCCTGCCTTTAGCAACTACACATCCTTCTCCTGCACCCCCAAATCTTAAGGCGAATAGAAGCGTTGGGTATTCTTACCCTACCTTACCTCCAGGCTACCAGAACACTTCCCCACCTGGAGCACCAGGAATGCAAACGTCTGCTCTGCAGTATCCAGATGGATCAAAACATTTCCACCAGGTAAGGATTGGCAGGTTTTTATGTTGAGACTCCCCATTCTTTGGATGAAGAATGACAGTTGGTGTGTGCTGAGCATCTGTGGGCTCAGTTGCCTGATATGGTCAGTGTAGGCTGAAACTAATGATTTTGCTGACTGGAGGAGCTGTGTGCCAGCTCTTTCTGAAGTGTTCTATCCTTGAATCTGCTCCCAATATTTCTCTTAAAATGCTCAGCTGCGGCTGGTAAGTTTTTCTTCCCTCGGGTTGCTGTTGTCAGCTGAAGTATTTGGGTCTTTTTCCCTGAAATTTTAAAGCAAACTGACCAACGCTTTTGCCAGCTGAGCCTCTGCATTTGGAGAGCTCTGTAGCAAATGTGCTCTAGTTTTTTATCTCTATTATGTTACATAAACTTGCACTTAGGGACATAACAAGTTGTATTTCTACATACATCGTTGTAATGTGTTGGGCTCTTCTCACAAGTAATGAGGGATAGGAACAGAGGAAGGGGCCCTCAGGCCTTGGAATAGGTTGCCCAGGGAGGCACCATCCCTGGCTGTGTTTCACAGTCGTGGAGATCTAGAGCTCAGAGACAGGGTTTAGCAGTGGGTTGGGACAGTTGGGTTCATGGTTGGGCTCTGGGATCTTAAAGGTCTTTTCCAACCTAAATGATTCCGTGGTTCTGTGATAATGCAAAGGCTGTTAATCCATAAACAAGGAAAACACAGGAAATAGTGTAAATCTGTTTGTTTTCTGAGTGAATTGTAGGTTTCATCCAAATTCGTGGTGTTAATCTCTGAAATTCTATTTGTCTCCAGCCTGCCCTGGGCGCTAATCACTTAACTGCACCTATGGGTAACCTGAGTCTACAGCAAGAAGGATTAAGACCTGTGAATCTTCTTCAAGAGAGGAATATTCTCCCTACAACCCTCTTGAAGGCTCCTGTTCCAAACCTGCATGAAGACATCCAGAGGCTCAATTGTAACCCTGAGTAAGATCATCCATTTGCTGTAATTCATCAACATAAACAGAAGTATAAATTGCTGCTTGTAAGCATAACTCTTCACAAACTGTTCCTTAAGTGAGTAGAAAGTGTTGAAAATGGGCTTCACTGTGTTTCTGAAAGGGCAGTAAGTGGTTTAAACTTTGACATGAGGAAAATTACCTGTGTATAAAGTATGAGGTTGATGTGTTGCTTGCAAGCTGTGTGTAGGTACAATACAAACACATGATAGCTGGCTGGGAGCGTGACTGGGAGGAGATACAAAATAGGAGTCAACTCTCTTGAGTGAGGAACATCAGAGAGGCTGAATACAGAGACATGAGTGAACTCTGTATTGAATTTAACACAAGGGAGGTAAATGGAACCTCAGACAAGAGGTAGGCAGTCTCTGAGGAGACCAACCAGACCAGTTCTTCCTGCTTTGCAAGTCTTGTAGACTTTAGAGAGATAAAGGAAATAACACTGGGCTTTGTGAAACGGGCATTCAAATGAGCTGGACTGGATTTGCTTAAGTATCAGCACATCTGCACTCTCTGCAAACCACTGAGTTCTGAAGGACCTGAATTGCCTGTTGTGGGGTTCCTTGTAGTTATTTTTGTGTAGCTTTAAGACAACTTTGTAAACTGGTTGAGATATGTAATGAAGGCACCTCAAAATGGTATTTAAAAAAACCCACTTAGCGTGTCAAGATTTGGTGCAGCTTTGATTATTTTTAGGCTTGACTGTGACTTGAGTGACTAAAATGAAACTCAGTTCTGTGTAAAAAGCATGTGTATAAAATAAGAACTCCAAGTATGTGCTGTGGGTCAAGCTCAGCCTAAATCAGAATGATTTGATGAGAGCGGGGAAAGATCCTTTATGTGGAAATGGAAATTCACCATCACCAGCTCTAGAAAAATAGAAAGGATGCTCCACACTACTGGAATCATCACGTTGTTACTGAAAGCCTCTGAAAATAATCCTTTGTCCTCCATACAGGCTGTTCCGCTGTACCCTGACTAACATTCCTCAAACTCAGGCCTTACTGAATAAAGCCAAACTTCCTTTGGGGCTCCTGCTTCATCCTTTTAAAGACTTGTCGGTATGATGAATCTTCAAACCTTTAAATGCTGAACTTTCCACTGTGCCTGTATTAAAATCTAGAGCTGGGCAACGAATTAGAAAAGAAGGGCAAGGACATTAGCTAATCCTGGCCCGGAACAATGACCCCAGTGACTGACAGTTCCCTCCTCCATATAGTTCATGGTACTTTTTTTCCTGAAAGTTTTCCCCCTGATGTTTTTAAACTTCTAAGCCTCATTTTGTAATAATAATAAAACAAACCCCCCGAAGATTAAAGACAGCACAGCACTCGGACTGTGACAGAAGGCAACACATCTAAGACCAGTGTTGCTCAGATAGCTTCATCTTGTCATAGATCTCTTGTAGTTAACCATTTCCTACACCAAACCAAGAACTAATTCTTAACGTAATGAAGAATTAACTAAGTTAGAAGGGTTTGGATGTGCTGAGGTAGCCCAAAAATTGGTTGAGTTTAGCAGTCCCTCTCTTAAACATCGTTCTTCCACAATGTAAGGAATTTCCCAGAGATATGAATTGAGGGTTTTTTTAATTTTAGATCTGTTTTGAGTGTTGGACTTTGGTCTTGAACCATCAAACTAAAATTCAAGATATTAGAGGCTTGAAGAGTGAACCTACTCAGGTTAGAGCTCAGTTGAAACCAATCATCTTACTGAGGAGTTGTAGAGGTGATGTAAAGATGCTTCGTCCTTCGTTGAGAACACATTGACTGGTGAAGCAGGAGGCACAGTGTAGATGATGCTATCGTAGCTGAATGGCTGCAGTGTGGTGATGTTGTAAAACAGGAAGCTTTTATTTTCCAGCAACTGCCAGTGGTGACTTCAAGTACTATTGTGAGATGCCGTTCCTGCCGGACGTACATTAACCCTTTCGTCAGCTTTCTAGACCAAAGGAGGTGGAAATGCAACCTGTGCTATAGAGTCAATGATGGTAGGTTTAACTTGTGCTTGTGGCTTTAAGATGGTGAGGTTAACCTTTCCCACCTTGGCTGGTGAGACTGTGATCAGTACTGGGTTTTTGTCTGTCATGCTGGGGCTGGAAGACATGAAAATCCCCTGGGCAGGGACAGCAGTGTCCCTGATGAGACGTGGTCTCTCAGTGTACCCTGACAGGCGGTGACAAAGTAATGTAGTTACAGATTGTTAGGGATTGGAAAGGACCTTGAAAGATCATCTAGTCCAATTCCCCTGCCACAGCAGGATCCCTTAGATCAAGTCACACAGGAACATGGCCAGGCAGGTTTTAAATGTCTCCAAAGAAGGAGACCCCACAACCCCCCTGGGCAGCCCCTTCCAGGGCTCTGTCACCCTCACTGGGAAGAAGGTCCCTCTCATGTTGATGTGGAACCTCCTCTGTTCCAGCTGATACCCGTTGCCCCTTGTCCTATCGCTGGGTGCCACTGAGCAGAGCCTGGCTTCATCCTCCTGACACCCAGCCTTTCCATATTTATCAACATTAATAAGTGTTGCTCAATGGGCACAAAAGAGTTGATGGATGAGTGTAGCACAGCTAACACTAGCAAACTAATAGTGTGTTAACTTCTTACCATAGTTCCTGAAGAATTCATGTATAATCCTGTGACAAGAGTTTATGGAGAACCTCATAAAAGACCTGAAGTCCAGAATGCCACCATTGAGTTCATGGCTCCATCTGAATACATGGTGAGGCTTTGTTTACCTGCAGTGATTATCTCCTGTTATTTCCAGAGAGAATCACAGAACATCAGGGATTGGAAGGGACCTCGAAAGATCATCTAGTCTAATCCCCCTGCCACAGCAGGATTCTCTAGATCAAGTCGCACAGGAACGTGTCCAGACAGGTTTTAAAAGTCTCAAGAGGAGGACACTCCACAACCCACCTGGGCAACCCCTTCTAGTGCTCTGTCACCCTCACCATGATGTTCCTTCTCATATTGATTTGGTGTGGAACCTTCTCTGTTCCTGCTTGTACCCATTGCCCCTTAAGTCAGGAAAAGCCTTGTTGCAGAGTCAGTAAAAGAGCTGCTGCCTTGGGGAGTGTTTCTGAGAGCTCTTGGGAAGAATTTCAGATAGTTCTTCATTTCTAGACATCTAGGATGTCAAAATTCTTCTGTATTTAGAATATGGAGGTGTTTGTAGGTCTTCTAGAAGAAAATCATCGTTCTAGAACTACCCACTAACAGATGCATTCAGAAGTTCTAGCTATCACCCATGTGCTGCTTTAATGGGATTTAAATGTGCAATGGGATGAACAAATCCAAACATTTTGAAAGGTAAAGGTTCTCTTTTGTGCACTCAGCTACGTCCACCTCAGCCGCCCGTGTACCTCTTTGTGTTTGATGTCTCTCACAATGCCATAGAGACGGGATACTTGAACACAGTCTGCCAGACCCTGTTAGACAATCTTGACTTGTAAGTACCTTTTTCTTAGAATTTCCTGTTTTCATTCCTCTTACAAAACTTCTGATAGACATCAAGTTCTGACTTCCTGTCTAGAGGAGAAATTCCCTAGTGCTGGCTGGCAGTGGCCAACTGCTGCTGAAAGCTGTAGATTTGACTCCTGTGGTATAGAAGGTAATTCTGAGGTTTGTTTCTCACTCTGGCTCTTTCCTATCTGCCTCACCAATCCCCAAAAGGAATAAACATCACTTTTATCATCCCTTTTGGAAATGTGTTTTTAAAAAGATGAAATGTAGGTACTTATTTACTGAAAGAAACATAGACCTCAAAATCAGCTTTTCATAAAATACAGTTTGATCTTAGACAAAAGCTACTTGGTACTTTGCAGCTTGGTTCTTCCTTTTGTTCCATCTTTTACTACTTTCTTCAACTGTCTTGAGTGCCTGCTGAGTTTTAAGGGTTTTTTAAACTCGAAAATGACTTAAGTGGAGCTGTTGAGCTGAATAACAACCTTCAACAGGTGCAGTGGATGTTGTTTTTGAAAGAATAAAACCCTGAAGAACTGAAATTTCATCTTGCTTAACCACCCTGTGTCTCATTTTCAGGCTTCCTGGGAACACCAGAACAAAAATAGGCTTCATAACATTTGACAGCACAATCCATTTCTATGGTCTTCAGGAAGGGTTCTCTCAGCCTCAGATGCTCATAGTTTCAGATATTGAAGGTATGCAGAATGAAATCCTTTGCTGAATGTCTACTGGCTGCTGGGTTTGAAGGCCTTTTTTGTGGTGGGAGCTTCTAGGCTGGACCGTTAGTCTCTTTCTACTGTTGCTGTCTGTCTTCACCAAGTTAATAGTCTTGATAATCATAGAACCATACGATGACCAGGATTGGAAGGGACCTTAAAGACCATCTAGTTCCACCACCCTGCACAGGCAGGGACACCTTCACCGGAGCAGGTTACTCAGGGCCCTAGCCAACCTGGCCTACAACACTGCCAGGGATGGGCAGCCACAGCTTTCTTGTGCAATCTATTCCAGTATCTCAGCACCCTCACAGCAAAGAATTTGTTCCTCGTGGCCAATCTCCCCTCTTCAAGTCTGGAACCCTTTCCCCTTGTCCTCTCACAACTACCCTCGTCAAAAGCCCTCCCCCAGCTTTCTTGTAGCCCCCTTCAGAGATTGGAAAGCTGCTAGAAGGTCACCTGGGAGCCGCCTCTTCTCCAGGCTGAACAACCCCAACTTGCTTAGCCTGTCCTCATAGTGGAGGTGCTCCAGCCCTCTGATCATTTGAGTCGCTCTCCTCTGGACACCTTCCAGGAGCTCTATGTCCTTCTGATTTGGGGACTCCATAACTGGACACAGTGCTCCAGCTGGATCTCACCAGTGTAGAGCAGAGGGGGAGAACCCCCTCCCTCAACCAACTGTCACTGCTTCTTTTGATGCAGCCCAGGATACTGTTGCATCTCTGGGCTGTCAGCACACACTGATGGCTCCTGTTCAACTTGGGCTCCACCACCACCCCCAAGTTTTTCTCCTCAGGGCTGTCCTCATTTTTTTTCTCCTCCTAATCTGTGTTGGTGCATGGGGTTACCTCGACCCAGGTGCAGACCCTTGCCCTTGTTGAACCCAATGCAGTTTGCACAGCCCACTTATGGAGCCTCTGCATGGCGTCCCTTTCCTCCAGTATGTTGACTTCACACAGTTTGGTGAATCAACAGCCCTGTTGATTGCTGCTCTAACTTGATATTCTAGCCACCATTATGCTTATGGGAAGAAATAAAACTCCACAGAATTAGGTTTAAGTGGGTTCCCATGCTGAGACTATTTTTTTTCAACAGATGTGGTGAGTGGCAGGTGAAATTGAGGGAAGCTTGGTGGGTTTGTAAAAAATAACTGAATTACTTTCTTTTTTCCTTCCAGATGTGTTTATACCAATGCCAGAAAACTTATTAGTAAATTTAAATGAAAATAAAGAGGTAAGAACTGACATGACCATTGACATTCACATAGTTTGAGATATACTTGATAATCTCTGTATTAATGCTTGTTGACACTTGGGGGTTAAATGGCAAGTTTGAGGTGGAAAACAGGTAAATTTTTAACATTTAGGTATCTTTAAATTGACTGTAAATTTTTGCCAAGCTGGAACAAGACAGAACTTTACTTTTTCTAAGGCTTTTTCATTACTACCTTAATGTTAGAAGTGTTAATAAGTGTTTGTGTGTATCTAGCAGTTGCCTCTGTAAAGGAAGAAAACGTCAAAGATTCTTAATACTTTCGTTTTCTCAATTGTAGCTAATTCAAGATCTGCTGAGGAGCTTGCCACAGATGTTTACCAAGTCCCTGGAAACTCAGAGTGCTCTGGGGCCGGCATTACAGGCTGCCTTTAAACTCATGTCCCCCACTGGAGGGAGAATCTCTGTCTTCCAGACACAGCTTCCATCTGTGGGAATGGGAGCGTTAAAGCCACGAGAGGAGCCAAACCAAAGATCAACTGCAAAGGTCAGGAAAGCAGAAAGGTTCAGAGAACCAACCACCCTGTTCTGTATGAGTAGGTTGTTCTGGAACTGCCTCT
The DNA here is from genome assembly GCA_028565055.1 of Phoeniculus purpureus. Lineage (NCBI taxonomy): Eukaryota > Metazoa > Chordata > Aves > Bucerotiformes > Phoeniculidae > Phoeniculus > Phoeniculus purpureus. The sequence continues at coordinate 16,061,211 of JAOXOE010000765.1, read as the reverse complement.
TCTGTGTGGTTTTTTTTTTTTTGTTAAAGTAGTAGAAAGAAAAAACACTAAACAACCCTCCTCCCCAAACGCAGATTAATCACAGAACAGAGAACACTAGGGATTGGAAGGGACCTCGGAAGATCACCCAGTCCAATCCCCCTGCTACAGCAGGATCCCCTAGATCCAGTCGCACAGGAACATGGCCAGGCAGGTTTTAAATGTCTCCAGAAAAGGAGACACCACAACCCCCCTTCCACAGCCTGTTCCACTGCTCAGTCACTGGGGAGAAGTCCCTTCTCATATTGATATAGAACCTCCTCTGTTCCAGCTCACACCCACTGCCCCATGTCGTATCATTGGATACCACTGAGCAGAGCCTGGCTCCATCCTCCTGACACCCACCCTTTCCATATTGATCAACTTTAATGGTGTCACCCCTCAGTCGTCTTTTTTCCAAGCTCAAGAGACCCAGCTCCTTCAGCCTTTCCTCATCAGGGATGTGTTCCACTCCATCATCTCTGTGGCTCTGTGATCTGGTTTTCTTTAAGCTGTCACTATAATCAGTGATAGATAATTAGAGTCCCTGAAAATCAGCAACAAATTGGTTAATATGTTTGAATTTCCTCTGTATTTTACAACACTCCATACTCTCAACAGGACATTCACCTGACACCATCAACAGATTTCTATAAGAAGTTGGCCTTGGACTGCTCAGGGCAACAAGTTGCAGTGGATTTATTTCTGCTCAGTGGGCAATATTCTGACTTGGCTTCTCTAGGTAAGGCAGACTCAGTTTGGGGCAGGTAACTCTGGCACATACAGAGAATCTGTGTTAGTGTATGAACCTGATTTGAATGAATCCAGTGTGTCCAGATGCAAATTCATCCTGATGAGCAGAGCCAGTGAATAGAACTGATTTAACCTCCCTCAATGAGTTGGGATTCTTGTCATCCCGGTAGAAGTGGCTGAAGTTCCTTGCATTGTGCCTTTTACCCACCAGTGTAAATATGTTTAGAGTAAGGTTCATTAGAATTTGAATTATTTTGTCTCTGACCAAACTTCCAATTGACAAAATACTGTGAATGGTTCCAGAAAGGGAATTTGCATGCAGCTGGTGTTTTGAGAGACCACAGCTTAGTAACTGTCTGCCAATATGTGTTGGTTTTGTTTCAGGCTGTATATCCAGGTATTCTGCAGGTAGTGTCTATTACTACCAGTCCTACCATCATAAACACAACCCTGTCCAGGTGGAGAAACTGCAGAAGGAGCTGAAACGATACTTAACTAGAAAGATTGGGTTTGAGGCTGTCATGAGGATAAGATGCACCAAAGGTTTGGGCACAGTTTTCTGGATTTTGGGGAAAGGGCAGAGGGGAGGGAGGGGTGTTTGCTGTTATTTGGGAGTGTTTTGATTCATCTTTTGGCTGTTAGCTAAGCTTAATGGTTAAAAGACAAAGATTATAGAAAGTAAAATTCAGTACCAGAAGTCAGACTATTAATTAAAGACTGTTTGCAGTGTCTTTACTGGCATCCAAGTTCTGTTTTGTGATGGTTAAAACTGGAAACGCTGGACTGCTGTTTCAGCAAGTGACAGTTTTAGAGTCTAGATAGCTACTACTGTTTTGCATTGATCTGCCTTCCAAATTCCTGCTTTCTGCTTGGCTTTGTGGATTCTATCGATTGTCTGTCTGGGATAGTGGACTTTTTCCCAAAGAGTCTTTATTTCATTGAGAAGGATCTGAACATTATGATCCAGAGCTGTCTAACACAGTGGTGGGTGCGTAGACTTCACAACTCTAAAGACAGAATAAACACAGAACTGACTTGGTGCAATGCTTGTCTCACAGGTCTCTCCATCCATACTTTCCACGGGAACTTCTTTGTGCGATCAACAGATCTGCTGTCGTTACCCAATGTGAACCCAGACGCAGGATACGCTGTGCAGATGTCCGTAGAAGAGAATCTTACTGATATGCAGGTGGTTTCCTTCCAGTCAGCTCTCCTGTACACCTCCAGCAAAGGTGAGACTTGCACCTAGTGGTTAGCTGCATCAGCAGCACAGCTGAGTCTCTTGAAGAGCCTGTGTCTGTGTGTCAGCTGCAGTGACCTACACAGCTGTTTCATCTAATAGCAGCATCACAGCTGTGATGTTACTGCGTGTTGTTGATGTGATTACTTTTTCTAGACCAAGATGCTTCTTGAAAATCTTGTTTCTGGTTTCAAAACAAGCAGGTTCAACCTTGAAACTGAGAACTAACTTTTTTGAAAGCTACTGGAAATGGCCTGGCATTGCACAGGCATCATCCGTTAGATGAAATCTGAAACCTTTGGTGCTGTTGAGTAGTCAGTGGGATTTCCTGCATTGCTCCATAAAACAAAAGTCATGGCTGGAGACTATAGCTTTCTTTTCCTACAGGCGAAAGGCGGATTCGTGTGCACACCATGTGTTTACCTGTGGTAACAACGCTGAGTGATGTCTACCTAGGGGCAGATGTACAAGCCATCACCGGGCTGTTGGCCAATATGGGTAAGGGCAGGGGTTGGGGTTTCTTGAACACTTGGCTGAGCTAAAGTATCAAAAGCTGTAGCCAACTGGACTTAGCCTGGTGCAGCATCTTGGGGCCTTGACTTCATTTCTGAATCACTCTGTTTCCTCTGTGGTGTAGCTTATTAAAATGCATGGAAGTGAAGGCTAAAATGAGAAATGTTAACATGTGTGACTCTACTCCTAGCAAAGGAGGAAAAGCCTCTTATTTGAGCTTTTTATCCTTCTTTGTAGCTGTGGACCGATCAGTTTCTGCTACCCTGAGTGATGCTAGAGATGCCTTGGTCAACGCAGTGATAGATTCTTTATCTGCTTATCGTTCGTCAGTCCTAAGCATTCAACAGCCTGGGCTCATGGCCCCCCACTCGCTGCGGCTCTTCCCACTTTATGTACTGGCACTCTTGAAGCAGGTGAGAGAGTTCAAAGGAAGCTGTGCCGGAGGATGACTGACTGTTCAGCATGTCAGCCTGAGGTTACAGGACCTTTCTTTGATGGGCAAAATAGTGTCTGCCTTCACTTTCACTACTTGTGTAGGAAAAGTTTCTTGATTCAGATAGTGTAATAAAACCAGCCTTCCTGCATTTTGCCGCTAGAGTACTGAGATTTGAGAATGGTCCTTCTTGCACACATGAAGTTGTCTCACGATAACAATTGTAGTTTTAAATTTGATGATACCTGGAATATTGTGTCCAATTGTGGGCCCCTCAGTTCCAGAAGGACATAGAACTCCTGGAGAGAGTCCAGCACAGAGCCACAATAATGAAGGGAGTGGAACATCTCCCTGATGAGGAAAGGCTGAGGGAGCTGGGTCTCTTGGGCTTGGAGAAAAGGAGACT
>JAOXOE010000765.1:16031296-16045539 GCA_028565055.1 Phoeniculus purpureus | reverse complement strand
TAGGGGTTAGGGAGCTGTTGGGATGAGGGCTGGACTTGATGATCCTGGAGGTCCTTTCCAGCCAGGATGATTCTGTGAGTCAATACTTTTGGCTGTTAGCTCCACCAAGACCAGAGTTCATGGATATAATGTAAAACCAAGATTCTTTCTGTGTTCCTCAACCACTTGTGTGCTAAGATGGACTTTATAAATGATCTTATCAGCCTGCAGATGGGACAGAACTGGGAACCACAGGGAGTTTCCCAGCCTTCTTCAAAATGAGAGGGAAGAGAGAAAGTTTTTCTTCTAGAATGAGGGGAAAATATGGAAATTAACTCTCTTTGTACTTCCAGCAGCAGTATCTTCCAAGAATTAGACTTTGCATGCCCAGGGCTGGAGAAGTGGAACAGTGTGCAGCAACCATGGCTCAGTTAAGATAAGAGAGATTAGTCAACTTAGTTAAAATTTCACTGCTTAATAATTCGATAGCAGACCAAGGGTCTGACACTCAGCAAAAAGAGTTGAAGCCTTCAACTGATAAAAGGCAGGTGGCACAGCTTGCCAGGACTCCTTAATCTCAAACTCTTTTTATACACTTCAATAAAAAAGACTGGTATGGACTGCAGACTCTTTTGGCCAGGCAATACCTTTCCTGAGGCTCTTCAGCAGATGCCAGGGAAGTTTCACACTGGTTTCCAGGAACAAAAGTAATGGAAGAATGTTTAACACGAGTGAGGGCTTCAATATCCAGCACTAATTTGAGGCCTCCCCTCGAGTACTGGGTGCAGTGCTGAGCCCATCCAGAAAGTGATGGTGGGGCAGGAGTGGGTCCAGAGGAACAACAAAGCTGGGGAAGGGACTAGAGGGAAAGGCTGATGAGGAGAGGCTGAGGGAGCTCTGGGTGTTTAGGCTGAAGAAGAGGAGACTCAGAGGGGATCTTCTCACTATCTACAGCTCTCTTGAAGAAAGGTTGTAGTCAGGTGGGTGTTCAGGCTCTTTTCCCAGGCAACCAGTGCCAGGATGAGAGGGCAGAGCCTGAAGCTGCCAGGGGAAGGTTAGGTTGGATGTTAGGAAGCCCTTCTTCACAGAAAGGGTGATTGGAGACTGGACTAGACTGCCCAGGGCAGTGGTGGCGTCCTCATCCCTGGAGGTGTTGGACAGCCTGGCTGTTGCCCTTAGTACCCTGATCTGGCTGATGTGGTGATGTTGGGTCCTGGTCTGGGCTGGCAGAGCTCAGAGGGCTTTTCCAGCCTCAATCATTCTGTGATTCACTAATTTTTTTGTGGATGGTTCCCTGTATTTGGATTCTGAAGTGACATCCTTGTGTGCAAAAGAGCTGAACTAAAACAACCAGGTTCAGCTCTTTACAGCAGAAACAAATAATCAAGAGAATCTCTGCAAAAGTCAACTGAGTGACATCAGTTTCAAACTAGTGTGATTGGAAAAATCATACTGGTTATATTAATGAATAAGAAAATGCCATTTTTTTTTCATTAAGAGGTTAAAGGATTAATGTAAGATTGAGTGGAGAACAAACTGTGGAAACACTCAGTACAGATAAGTGAGACTTTTGAGTGTTACTGAAATAACACCAAAACAAATATCATTATTTAACCAGCGACTGTGTTTGAAGATAACAGAGGTAACCAGACATTTCATATAAGGATAGCAGAAAGAAAAAAGCCCCAAAACAACAATAACTTACCTAAAAACTGTAACATGCTACTGAAACCGCTGTATATCCAATTAAATATGAAGGACATATCTGTATCTTATAGCCTGGAAAGATAAAAGAGAGAATACAATGCATTTAAGATCTGTTGGAACAGCAAAATAAACACTGTAAGAGATTTAGAAGAAACAGAAGTAATTCTAAATCCCCAGGGAAAAGTGACAGAGTGTTGGTAAACCGTCTCATGGACCAAGTAAGTGACCCCACAACACACTGAAACGGGAAACTGCATCTAGACCTCGTGATTCAACAGCAAAAGACCTTTTCCTCCCCTTGGAGGGTGCTACATGGGCAAGGGTCTTTGCAGTTTTATCTTAAGAACAGTTTTGGTGGAGGAGTGAGACATAGAATCATTCAGGTTGGAAAAGACCCTTGGGATCATTGAGTCCAACTATCAACCTTCCTCTACAAGGTCACTCTTAAATCAGATCCCTCAGCACTACATCTAAGCGCCTTTTAAACTCATCCAGGGAAAGTTCTAAAGTGGGAAGAAGTGGGACATTTGAGAGGGCACTAAAGGGATGTCAGTGCAGTCAATGCTCCAGCTGTCCATGGGAGCTGTGGGGGTTTGAAGCAGAGACAAGCAGACGTGAAGACGTTTTGTGAAGCTATATCTAGAGATGTCTGATGCTGAATAAATCTCTGTTGTCTGGACAGAACTTGTTTGGTTTGTGATGGGAAACAACTACTAAGCATGAAGCACTGGACTAGCCATTCAAAGACCTTGACCTCCTGGACTCTCCTGTCCCGGTTGCCACAATGCAAACCTCAAATGCCAAACTCAGAACTCTAGAACATCATGTTTCCCACTGAACTTCAGCCTAGAATCAAGAACTGACTGTGAAGCTGAGAGCAGCCATGATCTGGGTGATCCTGCTGTGGTGGGGGGAGTGGACTAGACAATCTTTCGAGGTCCCTTCCAATCCCTAATATTCTGTGATTCTGTGACAGTGAACAGTTTCTCCAAGATGCAGCGACAGGTCTATCAGAGAGAGAGATAATATGGAAAGAGGAGAAAATACTACTTAAATTGAATTTAATATCAGCTCAATTGATGAAGCACTAGGACAGTCTCGGTTTCTCCATGACTAATGCCAAAGCCGTTACCCACGTCCTCACTCCGTCACTCCAATCAGCCGCACCCAGCACACATTTTAAGACTGCAAACTCAAAAGTCACTCATCAATCCATAAACACCCAGTTACACAACGTCACCACTGAAACTGTCCCTTGCACAGCTAAAAAGCAAAGGTCAAGAATAAGCAAACACAGCCAAACAGACACGTCAGCAGATTTATTTATTGCTTGAGCAAAACAGTGATTGAGAAAAGCCTCTACGGGGCTTAGAGAAACCAGCGACTCAAATAACCTGTAAATCAGGGCACGAGAAGTGCTCAGATTACGGAGGTGAGAATAACTTCCCAGTGCTCAGCTGTATTAACCACTTCCATCTAATAAACTTTGGGATGAAACAAAAAATACCCCAACTTTACACGCTGCTGAAAGACTTTAAGAGGCCAAGAGTCAAACAATTAAAGTGAGAAGGGGATTGCTCCACAAACACAGCTCAAGTGGCATTAACAGATGTTAAATTTCCATCCCCACAAGGAAAGGGGTGTTTGGAGCTCTCCAAACACAACCCAGGGCAGCCTCTGCCTGGGCTGGCAGCGCTATAAAGAAAACACTTTGAAAATGGAGAAAGAATGGGCAGCTAATTGTAAAGGCACACAGGCAATATTTGAATAGAGATATTAAATCTGCTCTTATCGCACAGGAAAAGTAACAACATCACTCCCAGCAGCGTCTAATCAAAGCATTAGGAAGCCGCAGCGGCTCCGCACTGGGATCAGGAGTTGTTACCGCTGCCTAAGTGTTCAAGTCAGAGTCAGAGGCTGCTCAATCCACACATGGGCTCAAACCCTTGAGCTCAGGTCAAAAACACCACAATGAAAACTCTTGCAATGACTGTTCACACACCACAGTGAAGTAAAAAACACTCTTAAGGTTATCTCAAGGGTTGCCTTGAAAACAATCTGTTGCCAGCAGAGGAGCTTTTAAACGAAGAATCATAGACAACATGCAATAACCTTGATACCAACTAGTTTTACAGTCATCACTTACTTACTTGTGCCTTTTTAACAAACATATTGTTCTTCTAGCATCAAAACCAGATGGCAAGGACCTCAAAATGTCTCCAAGAACCCTGAGGAATGGCAGTATTATCCGGTAACTCCTGTGGAGCCACTCTGGAAGCTAAGTAGGAGGGTTTAATTACTGGAGATCATTCCTGACCATGGGGATGCGGAATCCCCACCCAGTGGCTTTTGGAACATCTTGAATCAGCCTTCTGAGGAGAAAGAACAGCACTGGCAGCAAGGACTAGCAAGTAAACTCACCAACACTTAATTCTTCTATATTCTGAAAACTAGGAAAGTCTTTTCCCTACTCCAAACCATTTCACTTCTGAAACAGCTGGAACTGCGCTTACAGCCAAAATCCGAAACCTGACATAAGGGAGGATCTCAGAGCTTTAAATTCTCTAATGGAACAATCAGGGAACACAAACAAGCAACGTCCCAGCTGAACAGCTCTTGCAGTAACTGGAAACAGGCTGTGCTGTGCCTGCCCACCCAAAGGTACAAATGAAACCTCTGGCCAGCCCAGCTGCATCAAACCAGTGCCCAGCCTGAAAACACAACTGTGACCATCCACTGCTAAGGGTGCATCTGCAGTTTTCCAAGTAGGGGTTAAACACCATTACCTAAAAGTTCTATTTTCACATCTGATCTTTTTTAAGACAATAAAAATGTTATAGTGGACAATGAAAATCAAACTCCACATGAAATGCAGAGAATAGTGAGATATCTGCCTTCTGCAGAACAGTTTGTTCTAGGATATGAAACTGCTCTTTGATGTGGTATTTCCAAAGTTGAGGAAAGGCCCAGAGTTTGTAAATGAAGGGACAGTATGGATTTTCTTTAGGTGTTTCAGCCAGTTTTTTGATAGCAAAGTAATCTCTGAGACTACAGAAAGATTAACCATTACTCCAACACTTCACTAATAAGATTGCAAATGGGAAAGACTGTGTGCTGTATGGTTGGTGACTTGAACCCAGTTACATCACATCTTCAGCTCTGAGACAGACTACTGAAATTTAGCAAATCTTAAGCACATCTGGAACAGAGAAGGATTTATCTGTGAGTATGGCACTGCAGCCTAAAGCTCCCAAAGGTGCCCAGTGCAGCAGTTCAGCTGCAGTCCAGCTCACATCAGGCAGCTGTCAAAGAGCATCCTCAACATCAGGCACATGCAGCAATTCACAGACTGCTGTGAGTCAGAAGGGTCCTCGCAGATCATCCAGTCCCAACCCTCTGCCATTGGCAGTGACACTTCTCACCAGACCAGGGTGCCCACAGCCCCATCCAACCTGGGCTTGGACACTGCCAGGGACGGAGCAGCCACAACCACCCTGGGCAACCTGTTTAAGGGCCTCAGCACTCTCACAGGGAGGAATTCCTGCCTCAGAGCGCGTCTCAATCTCCCTTCTTTTAGCTTGAACCCATCTCCTTTGTCCTGTCACTAGAGTCCCTCAAAAAAAAACTCCCTCTCCAGCTTTCCTGAAGCCTCTTCAGGTACCGGAACACGCTGTAAGGTCCCCCCAGAGCAGATTCACAGAATCACAGATTACAGAACACTAGGGATTGGAAGGGACCTCGAAAGATCATCTAGTCAAATCCCCCTGTCAGAGCATATCACCTAGACCAAGTAGCAGAGGAACATTTCTGAAGGCGGTAACACACAACAAATGCTGACAGGTCAGTGCCAGACAGGTGCCCAGGAAAACGCAGAGCGGCTGCAGGTTATGGGGAGCACTGACAACACCCTCCTCAGCACTGCTCTGAGACGGAGAAGGGAGAAGGAAGGGAAAGGAAGGCCCTGCCGCCCCCCACCTCGCAGCAGCCCCCCGCTAGGCCGCGGCATCCCCAGACGCTCGGAGACCCCCAGCCAGATGCCTCCCCAGGCCGGAGGACCCCTCCCAGCCGGACAGAGAGGCGACCCCTTGATCCTGAGTGGCTCCCTCAGCCCTTCCACCACCCTTTTCCACCCCCAATCCTCCCCCAGCACTCACCTGCCGCCGCCGATCCCGAGGCGCCGCCGCTCCGCTCCGCCGGCACCGACACTCCGCGCTGCGCCCCGCCCCCGCGCCGCTCCTTCCGGGCCCGATAGGCTCCGCCGCGCCCACCTGCGGCCCGGCCTCAGCGTGGTTCGGTTCGGTTCAATACAATTGAATTCAATTCTCCGCCCGGCGCCGCCTCCCCTATCCCTGTAACACCTCCCCTCCACCCCCCGCCCTGCGCTGCCCCTTTAAGGCCTCAGGCCCCGCCCACTGCCGCAGCGCGCGGCTCCCGGAAGTGCCACGTGTACGGACTGCGCCTGCGCCTGCCGCCGGTACTTCCGGTCGCGGGGCTGGGCCCGCCCCCTTGCCTCCTTCCCCTCCCTCCTTCCCCTCCAGCACTGGGCCCGGGCGCCGCCACACGGGCGGCACCGCCGAGTCGGAACCGCGCCCGGCCAAACCCAGCCCAGCCCGCCGCCATGGCCCAGCCTGCTGGGCCCCCCGCCGGCTTCCCCGCACCCAGCGGTACCGGCCAGCAGCCCTACAGCAACGGTGAGTGGAGGCCGCGAGGAAGGGGTGAAGGAGCTGGGGGGGAGGCTTCGGCCTCGCGGCCTTTCTTCGGTGCTGGACCCCGGGAAGGAGGGAGGCACAGGACACAGCCGGGTGGCGGTGAATCGCAGCGGAATTAGGGACAGATATCAGTTAAAAAGCGGGTAGCGGTGACCGGCGCCTTCTGTCACTCCCTGCCCCACGGGAGTGTCACCCGGCCTGGACAGGGGTCACAGGGCACCCCCAAGCGGGGATGGGACGTGGAAGTTGTCGGGGAGCCGCTGGCAGAGCGGGTTGTGCCCGGTAAAACTGCAGGACTGCTCGTCAGGCAAAATCAGGCAAAATAAATCTTTGCTCCAATCCTTTTTTTCGCTGATAAACCTCTCTCCGAGTGTTTTTTTTAACGCCTTAGTTCATCAAGTGACCCAAGTGCCTTTCAGGAACCTTGTCCGCGGCCACCGAGGGAACAGGTTGGTTCTGAGCTGCGCTGGATGTCGCTTTCCCCGGTGCCCCGGCTGCCTCTGACCCTTTGGAATGGAGCTGTACATGTGGCACCGGCTTATCGCTGGCTCCAGCGCAGCAGCGCAACGGGGTTTATCTTGTCATTCACGTCAGCCCAATGGGATCTTGTTCCGGGGGTTGTGAGCTGGGAGAGTCTTCCTTGACTTTCTGCCAGTCAAAACAGATTTATTTTGTTTTAAAAGGTGACACTGAAGGTGAAGGCAGGCAGGAAGGAGCACAGGGAAAGCCTTGTCCCCATGTGTTTTCTTTACCCGTGTGGAAACCTGCTGTTGGGAGTGTTTCCTGTAGACGGGCAGCATCCTCTGTTCTCTTGATCCTGTACTTGTGGGTTTGGGTCGTTGTGCTGCATTGTAAGCAGTTCCCTTACAATGAGACTTTTTGATTTTCTCTGAGTGGTTCAATGGTTTGACTTGTCTTCCCCCTCCTCCTTCACAGCATTTATTGCTTAGGGCATTTCACAGACAACTGCGCGGTTGCTTATAGGGTTGAGAAGTGGGAAGTGTCTGAGTACAGCCCAAAGCACTTCTGGTCTCTAAGCAAAGCCCATACCAAGAGATCGTTCGCTAATGGAGTGATGGAGTGGGTGATTTACAGGCTGGCATCGTTCTGCAGCTGCTGCTTTCCCTGTGGTGGAATTAAGCACATAATGGAAGTTGTAGAGAAGCAGTTGGAGGAGGAGGAGGAGGAGGAAGAATTCCAGGCTGCCTGGCTGTCAGGTGCATGAAAAAAACAGAACTGAAACCTAGAGCTATGCAAATGCAAGGTAATAAAACTCAACAGTTAGGATGCGCTGGCGATAAGGTTTGAGTTGCTGGCCTTTGGAATGAATAAGATGATTCGAGTATGGATGGTTCTTAGTTTTGTTTAAAATAAATGTTGAGAAGTTGTCACGTTCCTTGACCTTTGGAGTAAAACGAAGCTTTTTGAACCAATCTGGAGGGTCCTGAGATGCTGTGGTGCTGTTTATGGTGGCCTGGGAGGAAGGGAATCTGGCAGCAGGAGGAATGGTTAGAGAGTCATCAGCTATTCCTCCTGCCTTGTTGCTTTGCTCTTCACAGGTAACTCCCCCAGCTTGTGTGTCCGTGAAGGCAATAAACTGTCACGGCAGCACCCTGTGCTGCCTGGGAAATGGTTTAGCAAGGAGCATAGTGTTGCTCAGCAACAGCCTTCTTCTACTTCCCTTGTTTGTCATTTATTAGGGCCATGGTGCTGTGCTCATGCATCTTGCACAGCACCAGTTTGCTTTCTGGTTATTAGTGCAGATAAGAAGGAGAAACAGTTTAGGGCTGTTTTGTCCTCCTCTGGTGGTACCTTAGCGTGGCTCTTTGAGGTGAGGAGATGCTTTGGAAACCAGTGGGTCAAAGTCTGCTGAAGTGGCCACTAGTGGTGACCCATCAGCTTTTCCATGAGTTTATCCTTGCACCTCCCTAGAGGTTGGAGAGGTGACAGCTAGTGAAAGGGATGTGTTAAATAACTGACATGGAGTAGATCTTGGGAAGATCTTTTAGCTCTTGCAGCCTTTTAGATCTGAGGCAGATATTCTTCCCTGTGAGGGTGCAGAAGTACTGGATGAAACAGGTTACCCAGGGAGGCTGTGACTGCTCCATCCCTGGCAGTGTTCAAGGCTGGGTTGGATGGGGCTCGGGGCAACCTGGTCTGGTGAGAGGTGTCGCTGCTCATGGCAGGGGGTTGGGACTGGATAATCTTTGAGGTCTTTTCCAACCCAAACCTGTCTGGTAATGTTGAAATTCCATCTATCAGAAAATACGACTCAAACCCTTGCCTACTGCTCTAACACTGAGCCCTCATTTTAAAAACCCATCAGGTCACCTTTGTAGATGTCCTAGTGCCAATCCTGATCTCTTAGTAGTGTGAAATGACCTTGTGTTCCTGCAGAGGTGCCTCCCACTGTGACAGAATCAGGAATTATTGAGACTGGAAAAGCCCTCTGAGCTCATCCAGCCCAGCCCAGGACCACAGTGGCCAGACCAGGATGCTAAGGGCCACAGCCAGGGATGGGGACTCCACCACTGCCCTGGGCAGTTAATTCCTGTCTCTGATCACCCTTTCCCTGAGGAAGGCCTTTGTAACATCCAGCCTAACCCTCCCCGGCAGCTTCAGGCCCTGCCCTCTCATCCTGGTGCTAGTTGCCTGGGAGAAGAGCCTGACCCTCAGCTGATTACAACCTCCCTTCAGGGTGCTATAGAGAGGGAGAAGATCCCCCATCTGAGTCTCCTCCAGGCTGAAAACACCCATGGAAAATATCAGGTTGGTCAGCTTCGGGTTTCACCTCATTTCAGGATTACTTTATACGCAAACTTATCCCTGAAGCAGGGAAAATGGTGCATAGGAGAGTAATCCAAGTGCTTTTGATTCCTGCCTGGGCCACAGTCGTGCTCTAAGGTGAATAACCAAGTTCTGAAGTGAATTTGTGTTTGTTCTGTAGCTTCATGTGGCTCGTAGTGATGTTATTAGACATGTGAGGAGGCCTGGCATCACACAAGAATTCCTCATCATTCTTAGAGCTAATAAGTTTAATTCATGGGGATTTTTGTACATTGGTTAGTGGAAACTCACGTGATGCACTGTGGGGTGATTCTCCAAGGTGACTCACAATCGTTAGCATTCCATCTTTGCAGGCTTTTTGTTTAGACACCCTTGATTGTAGGGAATTATTAATTAGAGAGTTATTAATTGCAAAGATTTACGGGTGCTGTTGTAAGGGCAGTGAGGTGTAACTGGATTTCCTAACTGAATGAGGAGCAGTGTATTGAGATTAATGGGTGGAGAATAACACAGCAGGTACTTTTGAATCCCACATAACAGAGGCTGTGAGGATGAGATCACTGGCACTACAGAAACTCCTTGGCTGTGTAGTTGGGGTGGATAAGTCTCATAGTCAGTGAAGCAACAGCTGTCTGTGAACCATAGCCTGAGGCTTTCTAGGGAACAGGGAGCTGAATGGTCCAGTGCAGTATTTGTCCTAAGAATTTCAGTTTATCTTGTCTTTAGTTTAATTCATCATTGGAAAGGCTGGAGTTCAGAGTTACTTTATCTCAGAAATGTGAACTTCCTCAGCTTTTGAAATTCAACTAGAATGTTTCAAGAGGAAACCGGCTGTCTTTGTTTTTATCTTAAATGAAATTCTGTGGCTTCATGCTGGCAGCAGATGTTTCCAGTACTTGTAGGGTAAATACAGATCCACTGTCCCAGCCCAGCTCTCTGGCATGTCAGTGGAAATTGAAGTGTTCAACCTCACAGGTGTTTCTGGTCTGGAAATGTAAGTACTTCTGTTTAACTGTGTTCAAAAAAACCATTGCCCAAATCTAAACTGATTCTGGAATATAATAGAGGCTTGCAATCAGTTCCAAAGCATGAAGAGATCTTCTCTGCTGTCACAAAATCATTAAGGTTGAAAGAGATCTCCAAGATCATCAAGTCAACTGTCAACCCAACCCCACCCTGCCCACTAAACTCTGTTTCCTAGGGCCCACATCTACGTGTTTTTTGAGCACATCCAGGGATGATGATTCCATACCCTCCCTGGGCAGCCTGTTCCAAATCCTGAGCACTCTTTCAGTGAAGAAATGGCAGGGAGATTTGACTAGATGATCTTTCAAGGTCTCTTCCAATCCCTAATGTTCTGTGATTCCCAATGTCCAACTTAAACCTTCCTGGTGCAACTTGAGGCTGTGTCGTCTTGTTCTATCACTGGTGACTTGAGAGAAGAGACCAACTGTCACCTCCCTACAGTGTCCTTTCCAGTAGTTGTAGACAGAATAAGGTCTCACCTCAACCTCCTTTTCTCCAGACTAGACTGTTGGAAGTTTGTAGGATGGCTCCAATACTCCAACTGGCTAAAAGAGGTGATAGATCACTGGGAATTGTTGTAGTGATTGGTAAGGAGTGGTGGCTGGCTGTGGCACATGTTATCCTGGGTGTTCTGCTCAGGACTTCACCTGAGAGTTTACAGTATCCCTTCAGGGTGTCTGTTTTGGGGCAACGATATGAACAACCTGTAGCAGTAACTGTCTCGATGGAGCTCTTGTGGCACTGGAAATCTCACTGACTTGCTGTATTCTGTCTCTGTGTGAAGCAGAAATCTGATGTTGTTGTTATTTACTGTTTCAAAAGTCATTAACCTTTTTCAATTTCTCTTCATCAAATGAGTAACAGTTGAGCTAGACCAACCAAGCGATACATGAAAGCACCACTAACCCAACAGGTTTCCTCTTCCCAACGGGTGAATTATTTTATGATTAAATTACCCTTCATTCCATCTTCATCACCAGATGGCTGCTCACATGAGCAGGATGCGTATGGACAGTTCTCTTACTAAAATTAACCACAGAAACTCTCGAACATTAACTCTGTCACTTGAGAAGCCGCACAGTGACCTAGGCTGTTGGTGTCTGTGGTAAGCTAAGGTTTAAGCTGGTGTCTGTGGAGCTATTACGTAACAGATGCTTCTGCTTTTGGGCTGCTCCCTTGTACTGCTGCCAGCTGCTCTTTGGGGGGTTTCTGAAGATAGAAACAGGATTGTGTGTGAATTTTAGTCCAGGAGGACGGATTGTGCTCAGACTCAGGAATGCAAAGTTACTGGAAACCAAACCAAAGCGTTGATAACAAAATAACTGCCATGTCCCCTGCAGCAGTGCTTCTGTCACTTACACCTGATGGCATTAAACCCAAATCGGTTTAGTTTTATGGCTTGGAGACTAATAAAATCCTAAGGAAAGTGATTCCCAGGAACATCTTTTACTTTTCAAGTGATACACAGCACTGAGTTTCTAAAGGGTTTGTGGTTTGTTTTTCCTCCAGGTCCTGTTCAGAATCAGCTGATGCACTCGGCAGATAGCCAGGGATACAGCCCATTGGTTCCAGGACCGTATTCACATCCAATGCCGGCGAAGGTTCCTCCCCACCAGTCTGCTGGACAGTACAACTATAGTGGCTCTCAGAGTGTTTCTCAATTAAATAATTATCAAGGACCTGGGCAGACTCTCAATAGACCATCAGCGGCACCTTTCTCTGGGTCACCAGTACAACACACAGGTCCTGTTCCACAAGGGCTGCTGCCTGCATCGCAAAACTCTACTACTGTGTCCTCTGCTGGGAGCTTTCCTCCTGGAGCTAGCCCACCAATGCTTTCAAACTGGCAGTATGGCCAGACCCCTGCCAGTCAGGCAGTTGGGTCTCCAACGAGCCATTTGGCTCACGGAATGGGGACAGGGTCAGCTCGGCCCCCGTCATCATTATCAGGAAGTACAAATCCTCCCGGAAATTATCAATATGCTGCTTCTCCAGGAGGTCCTCCGCTTCAGAACAGCTACATGAAGCCAGGTAATCAGAGCTTTCTGATACTCTACCAGTATCCAGTTCTCTGGTCCTTGTTGAGAATGCAGAAGTGACACTACAGCAGCATTTTGCTTGTGGAGTGGTGCTGTCGAGGCTTAAGGAAATTCACATCACAAATACTGGGAAGGTTTCTTTGGGTTATACATGGAAGTTGTGTGCATGGGTCAGGCTGGAGGTGCTGACTCCACAGTGTTGTCTCATTTAGGGAAGCCATGAACCAGTAATGGTGTTACACAGATCATTAGGGGTTGGAAGGGACCTGCAGAGGTCATTGAGTCCAACCCCCCTGCTCAAGCAGGATCATAAAACCTAAGAGGTCACACAGGAACGCATCCAGACAGGTCTCCAGAGAAGGCGACTCCGCAGCCTCCCAGGGCTCAATCCTTATGGTAAAGAAGTTCTTCCTCACGTTGAGGAAGAACTTTCTGTGCTCCAACTGATACCCATTGCTCCTTGTCCTATCACAAGGCACAAGTGAAAAGAGATTGTCTCAACACTCAGCCCTCATGGATTTATAGGCAGTGATTAAGCCCTCTTATAACCTTTTCCTCTCCAAGATGAAAAGTCGCTAGATTTCTCAATCTCTCTTTGTACAACAGTCCCACAGTCATCCTCGTGGTCCTCTGTTGAACTCTCAACCAAAAGAGTTGCTGTGACCTTCACTGTTCCTTGGAGTTTGTTGGAGCAGTGGGCAAGTAGGAACCTTGTGGTTGAAAACTGGTTTAGTGAGGGTGGACTTTTTCAGTTTAAAGCTCATTAGTCTTTCTGTTAATTGATTCATGCAGACGATGCACTCAGATTGATGGAAAACTTGGGCACAGCCTGGGAAGAGAACTGAAAAATCTTCTGTGCCATTGCAGTTGAGTTCCTTCCTCCAAACTTGTCCAGTGTCTAATGATAGTTGTCAGCCTTTGGAAAAGTCTTTAAAAGTGTGACACAAAGAATCACCACTGCTGGTCCTGCTGCTCTGTACAGTGATGAGAAGCTCCTCTAATGCTAGATAGCTTGATTATGCAGCCTGTGATTATTACAGAAACAAAGGTTCTCGTTGCCAGAGACAGCTGGCTGTTCTATAGAGGCTTTTCTAACAGAACACAGAAGTTACCTGCAGAAGTATTTTAAATGCTTAAGCATTGTGAAAGGCTTTTTAGCCTCATTAGGGATTCTACTTGATGCTAGCTGACTAATATGGTTAGGATATTCAAGCTGTCTGAAGGTACATGATTTAAGGATCTATTTCTGACAGTTTATTGGGATAAACAATTAGGAGCTCAGAGTTAGTGAGGAAAACACTGAGGACCTTTGGAAAGTGGCATAGGAAATGAGAGCAAGTGTCTGGACAAAGAGAATTCTCATACCTGTTGAATGGTGGTGCCTCCTGAGCTGTTTCCCTGGTAGGTTTTTTTGTAGAAGAGTGAATTTAGCTCATCTGATGATGACACTCGTCAGAACAAAGCTCTGCCAGCTCCCCGCCTGCATGGCCAACTCTGGGCAGCCTCTGGACATAGACTCTCCTCTGGGTTCTGCATAGATAGCAGTTATTAATTAGCTGTGCAGTATCAAACATTAACTGAGCAAGCAGATAACTGCACTGGATGGGATTTTATGGTTTTCTTGCCCTTTTTTTTTTCCACTTTCCCTCCTCCCCTCAATGTCACTGTGCTGTGCACAGTTTGCATGGTGGGGAATTCATTGGTAGATTTGTGTGTGTGGCTTAGAGGCTTCTGTACAGGGTGGAGACCTGGTGATAAGTACAGAACTTTAGGGATTGGAAGGGACCTTGAAAGATCATCTAGTCGGATCACCTAGACTAAGTCACATAGGAACATATCCAGGCTGGTTTTAAACATCTTCAGAGAAGGAGACTCCACAACACCCCTGCACAGCCGTTTGCAGTGCTGTGTCACCCTTGCCATGAAGAAGTTCCTTCTCATATTGATGTGGAACCTCCTGTGTTCCAGCTCACACCCATTGCCCCTTTTCCTATCA
>JAOXOE010000765.1:16007746-16031196 GCA_028565055.1 Phoeniculus purpureus | reverse complement strand
TGGAACAGGCTGCCCAGGGGAGTTGTGGAGTCTCCTTCTCTGGAGATGTTTAAAACCCACCTGAACATGTTCCTGTGCGACTTGGTCTAGATTATCCTGCTGTGGTGAGGGGATTGGACTAGATGATCTTTCTAGGTCCCTAATGTTCTGTGGGTCTGTGATACAGTACCACCATGACTCCTGCTCTAAGAGTTGAAAATAGTTTGCTTGCTTGCTTTCTTAGCAATCTTCTGTACTGCATGACGACATTCCACATAATTAAAACTCTGTTTTCCGTTTTCATTAGGTAAATAGTACCTAATTAATAGGGTAACCTATTAATTAATAGTACCTAATTAATTAATGAATTAGGGTAATTGATCAATAGTACCTAATAATTAGGTAAATTTTGTAAAGTTTAAATTCAGAAAATAATACCTGAAAGACTGATAAAATATTGCTTGAGAGCTGAATATAGAGAATATCCTTGAATTTTCAGAGGTAAGTAGGAAATAAGAACATATTTCCATATACACTTGGCAAAATATAGGTGGCCTACTTATACCTGGGGATATATATGTATTGGATAAGAGAGAAAGAAGGAGTCCTACTATTACACTACTAGTGTCCTACAAGTTTTAAAAAAGGTAACTAGGCAACCTTTTTATCAAAGAGAACACAGAGCTCTCATATACTTTCATGCTGAAGAACAGGGCATCTGAGCAGACTCTTCTTTTGCCACAACCAAAGCACTTTAATTGTGACTTCAGCTTCATTAACCTGGAAATGAAGAAATTTCTCTAAATGAATCATTAATGAGATATTCTTGAATATAGTAGCATTCATATGTATTTCAGAGAATTAAGTAAGTATTGGTTGCTTCTTCGGGACTTGCCGTTTACCAGTGACTATCAAGAATGTGAAGTGTATGGACATACCATTTACCTGACCTCCATGGAAATCAAAGTCTAGGATATTTGTTTTTTCACAGAAAACCCTCCTGTTGCATCAGTTTTACTGGCTCATCACACATTAGACACTAAATTACAATTGTTAAGGTTACTAATTTTTTTTGCCTGTAATCCCTTACATTTGCTGAGAATGGTACAAAGGATTATGTGCTTCATTTATTTCTGTTGAGGATCCAGGAGACCTTCACACACACCAAGATTTTAATTTTTTTTCTTCTTTTCTTTGTAATGACAAAGCATTTTGAAATTAATGAACCTGAAGTGACCGAATAGAATAGAGTAAGGTTTTAATTTTCATATGAACTCATTCTATTTGATATATTGGTTCTGATTCTTGGTTACTTAAGTGAAAGCGCACAGAGCTGCTCTAGCGTGATTAGAGATCTCTCTTTAAGGGTTACTTGTAGACTACAACCAGTTTTTCATAATTTTCCTTGCCAAAGTGGACATCACTGGAGCATGCTCCATGCCAGTTTCTGACACGGCCCATAAGAAACTGTTCCGCTTGACAAATGTTAGAATTGTAATGACAGCAAACGCTGCCCAAAATGTGCCCTGGTCTTCGGAATAGAAAGAGACATTTTCTGTGCTGCCTCAAAAGTTGTCACTGCTTCAAGTGTACTTGAAGCATTGCCCAGCTGTTGGTTGTTTTCACTTGTTAATTTTTTCAGATCTTCCAGTATGGAAGCATTAGAAAGAGAAAAGCTACCGAGTCTTTTAAGGACAGGTAGAAAGTGATGTCTTCTGTTTCAGTAGGAAAGCCTGACTTTAATTTGACACTGATGTTAAGCAATATATTACTGTGGAATCAGCAGGGCTGAGCAGTGAAATCAAATGCTCAATCCCACATAAGCCAAGACCAGAACCAAGGATGAGGGTCCAAGTCAGGGTTTGGAAAAGCATTAGAGAGGCTGAATGCTGGGCTTTCAAACTGAATGATTTTTCATTTCATGGATACTTTAACAGATGCACTTGGTTCAATAGAGACAAATCCTCTGGATATCAGCATTAGTACTAAAATATTCCATTTTGGTCAGTAAATTTATAATGAATACATGAAATATTAATGCCACTATTTCTTCTCTGGTTTCCTACAACAGTAGTTGGGTGTTTCCAAGATAATACAGTCCTGGGATTTATCAAGCACATTTTTTCCAGTAGACCTAGGGAATTATTTAAATACATTGTACTTAACATCAGTGTACAGTGTATATCCAGTATGACAGAAAGATAATATACATACAGGAACTAATGCAGATAATGGCACCTGGGATGATCGTGATGAGAATGAATTTTTCTTATTGGCAGAGTCTGAAAGTATTTGACTGAATTCACTTAGCTGAAAACTCATGAGAGTGAGTATCAGAGGAAAAGAGTTATATAAAATAAAGGACTATGCTGGAAAAAGAGTACACTGGTTCTTGTATGAATTTATCTTTCTCATGTGATGGACAAACACCGTACACTGGTGTTTAGTACAATGCCCTTAAATAATTCTATAATTCTTTCCTTGCACACAGGAAACCCGTGACTTATGCACTGGTGTGTCTCACCACGATGGGCACTGCATTCAGAGAATACCTGGACACACATTTCTAAAAAGGTTGAAGTAGTAGCTCAGCACTGGAGGTAATGTGGTTTCTGGACCTGGTGGAAATTACTGTTTCTGCTAGGCTGAAATGAGGGAGCACCAGTCCTGGTAACAGTGCTGCAGCTCAGTCTTCCTAGAACTATTTATTCCTTCATTTCAACCTTGTTTCTCACTCCAGTAAGTCTAAATGAGCAGTTAGATAATATAATGCACTTGTAATTACTGTATTTTCTCCTACTCTAGAGCCAATTCTATCTTTTTAAAGCCCAGATAAGCTTCTGTTACTTGTAAAACGTCAGGAGAGGAAGGAATTGTTTAACCTGTCAATATGTATCTGTATTCCTGGCTTTAACATTAATTTCTTCTTCAGTATCTCTCTATGATCCCCATCAGTACATTCTTCAATTGCTTCTGCTGTTCTATAATGACACTCTCATTTCCATACAAGTAAACCGCTTCATTAAGGCTTCGTTTCTGCTTTGCCTAGAGATTTAAAATTGCTGTGTATGTGTCAATAGTATTTTACAGTGTTTACTATGATTGTATCTAATTTAATTTGATCTTTTAAGGGTTGCCAGATCAATGTTTCATGAATTCTGGTTAGCAACATAAAACTGTTGAAAAGGTGGAGTGCTGGTTGTTATTACTGGAGGTACTCCAAGAAGTGAAATTAGATGCTGCTTGGAAGCAAAAGGAATGAACAGGCAGTATTGAGGCATTGTACTCAATGGAGGGCTTCCAACACTTCACACCCAGTGTGATGGACACAGATTAAAATAAACATGTTACATTTTACAGGAGTTTTGATCTGGATAGTTGAAGAACACAAACAACAAATGCCTATGTCATCATACTCTAAGTCCATGCAATAGTGCTCTTATAATGAATTAACCTTTTGAAAACATTCTCTACAGGGGAAAATTCCCTACCTGGCAAGAAACAGAACCTTCACGAAGGGCATAGGCATGAGTAATATATTGGGAATATAAGGAATGGAAAAAGAGAATGAAGAATAAAGCAGGTATAAAGAAATAACCAGAGGTAAAAAAGAGAAATTAAGCACTGAAATGATTAGATAAGAGAATACCTGCCTTCTGGCAGCTGAAAAGGAATATTTCTCTTTCCACTCTGAGACTGGAAATTGATTATTAAAGGTGGCATAACATTTTTCATTTATATTTCACTTTAACTGCACTGCGGGCAATCCTCATGTAGAGAAATAATTCCTTCTTAAAGCCCAAGAGGTTATAAATAATTACTTTAATAGTAATTAAATTATGTCCTAGAATCAGTAGCATATAACGATTATATTTAAAAATGCACTAGTGATGATAGTGAAGGTTTCTATTCTACTTAAAATGATACATGCTTCAATTATATGTTAACTGAAATGAATACTGAACCTAATGAGAACTATGCATGCTCCTTCGTAACGTCACTGTAAAACTTGCAATCCATTCAGTATATCAATATCATCCATTCTACAGACTAACATTGCCATTGCAAACTGATGTTGAATTTATGTCACCCAACTGCCCTGTGCCACATCTCAGAGACTCTAAACTTCTATGTATAATGTCATTACAGAAATCTGACACAGAATTTTAGCACTAAATATCCTGACCAACGTGATTATCCAATTTCACTTCTAGACACATCATTGAAATGTAAAAACAGGTCTGTTCAAAACTGTAGTTCAAAAAAAAGCTGAAAAAAATTCTGGCACATCGACAGTACAGAGCTCATGAGCATAATTCACACTCTAGTAGGTAGAAAAAAAGTAAAGGGTGATGGGGGACTTCTTGTATGAAATGGATTAAAGCCCCCAGAGTTAAGTAATCTGAAGTATAAGCAGTCAGTTAAATTTTATGACAGAGGAAATAAGGGCGGTGTGAAACAAAATTTCCAACTTTACCATTATTATGAAAAGTAAGATGTCAAAAAAGAGCTGGGAACAAAGCAGTGAAGCTGAATGGCATACCATATCCAAATAGCTTTGTTACTAGTTTGAAATGCATGCATCAAAAGGCAATTTGAGGGTTTAAAAATGACAAGAAATTTTACATAACTTATTCAATAACTGCACATGTAAATATCTTGAGCAACATTTTGATTCCATTCATTTTAGAGACAAAAAATTTTCTAATATTATTAAAAGCTGAGTGTTTTAAGGATTTAATATAATTTTGGAGTTCCTATCTATTATACAAATAGTATGAGATAAATTATTGATCCTATTCTGTAGGCAGCCTTGTCTTTCATGCCAAAAATGCACTTATGTTACAGAACAGTTGTAAAATCCAGTCAGCAGTTACACGGTTAGGCATTATTTTTTATTATTCCTGGTGAAATTCTGTATTTTCTAGGTGAATATGCTGTTAAGTGATCGGGCTTTAATAAATGTTTTGGTTTGAAAGAAAAGTCAATGGGACTTTGGTATGGCAACAACAATGATGTGCCTTGTGTCTTTTGTCCAATTTTTCTTGACAATATATAAATCAGGCAGGAAAGCGGGAGGAAGACAGAAAAGCCGGGCATTATTCTTTGGACTATTCAGAGAAATAAGATTGGAGAAGTCTATTTTCCCTTGGGCAGAAGAAGAAGGTATTGCCTTCAGTTAAAATAGTGACTACTGTAAACCAGTAAACATGACCTCATTGTACTCTTCACATAACTGTTAATAGCGATAACTTTCTTATTCTCATCTTGGCTTTCTATTCTTTCTCTGACTGTAATTTAGTAAGTTAATCTGTTATGAAGTTCTGTATGTCAAGGGAATAACAAGCTCAGCCTAATCTCTAGCGTGGTTATAATGCAGCCAGGTGGTTGTGATTCAATAGCAGCTTCACAAAGAGCCAGAACAGCAAAAAAGTAATAAAGAAGAATTTAAAAGAGTACTTGTTTTAACACTCCCATTTATTATGACTATAGAAAAATGAAGGTGAGTACTAGCCTCAGCCTGAGACCAACAAAATGGGCCATTACACGACGGTGCACAGTGCTTGAGAGTGGCTCTCGTCCTTCATCTTGGTGTTGAGATGTTCTGGTAACTGTGAGGTCATCATCATGAACACATCAAGAAGAATGCGTTGTTGTGAAGAGGAGGAAATGCAGTCCTAAAGCATACAGTGTTCGTACAGAGTGAATGAAAACGTTTTTCTCTGGGATCCACCTCACCAGCTGCAGTCTGTTAAAATAGAATTTGCTCTCCTATTTCTAGATTTTAAGTTATATTTTCCCTCCTTTTTCTGAATCACCTTTCTGAAAAAAAACCCAAACATTTGAGATGTGAAGGAAATAGACCTTATAATTGCGTTAACTCTTACAGTTCAGCTTGAGAGAGAAACAAATCTGTTCCTCTCTTGCCAGAGTGAAGTGCTGAGAAGCAATTTGCAACAGTTGTGGAGGTTTCTTCTTGTTGAAAACCTCTTTCTAATCTTCATACAGCATTTTGCTGAATGTCAAGCTATATTTTAAATAACTGCAGAAGAAGGCAAGAAAATGGGTTACTGAAAGACTGAGGTATTTTGTAACTGGTTCTCAGTGTGGGACCCAGATTCAATTCCCTCTTCTGCCTGAAGCAATTTACACTCATATTTCCCACTTCCCAGAAGAGTGCCCTTGCTATGAGGACGTTTAGCCTTTTTGGGTGGGATCTGTCAAATTCTCTTGTTAAACCTAATCCAGCTCTCACAAGAGAATCCTGCTTTCTGAGTAATACACTGTACCACCTGCCTTAAACACATTAAGACAGAACTGCAATGAAAGGCAAGATTTTCATTTCCTTTTCTCCTCTCTTATTGCACACTTCCACCACCCTATTTGCATTTGAACTAGATAAGAACATGGCAAGGGGATGTCAAACTGGTTTCCTAGGACAAAAGGTTTGTTTCATACAGTAAGACGTTATCAGTAGGACAGTGGTGATTACCTCTCAGTTGTAGTATTAGTGCAAATTTTTATGCCAGCAGCTATTTAATATAATGTACTCAGGCCAGTGAAACCCAAATGCATTTATGTCTAATGAATGCTTAAGATAAACCATTACAAGGGGTGCTATCCCCTGTAGGTCATGAATCACTCCTCCCTATGTCATCCAAAACTATATAGTGAGTGTTATGAATTTGTCTGAAGTGTTGTGAGAAATGACGCTCATGAAATTGTTCTTAATATTGAATTGAATATCAGTCAAGTCCATGAGTCATGACAACCACTAGAGTTCACTCAACTTTGGTATTTTGTAAGTTTCAAAATATGTGATTTTGTTTCATTTTATCTTTTAATATGGAACAAGTCTTCTAAGGATCCTACCTTTATTTAAATACAAACATGAACATAAGTAATATAATGGGAATATAATTAATATATTCATTTTTGAGAAATCAAACTTCAACTACTATAAAGTAACCATAGAAAACTATCAGTTTTTTATCCTATCTTGTATAGCACAGTATCTTTCTCAAATTATGCATATATTTACTTGAGTTTGTTGAGCAGGTGTGGAATTAATTATATGTTTAAGTGTTTTGTTGAACAGGGGTCCATATCTTGTTAAATTCATATGCTTAAGTGGATGACCATATGTATAAGTAGCCTGACAGCATGTTTAATTATGATTGTAGTATGTTTATTGAGATACAAAACATTTTCCTTTGCATTATCAGTTCTAGGGATTCATAAATTGAGTAGTTGCCCAGTTAGTTGCATAATTTCCTGTTCCATGCATGGAATAAATCCACCACAAAAATATCCTCTGTGGCTATTAAGTAGTGATGATATACACAGATGAGAGAATGGATTTGTTCTCAGGAAAAGCAGGAAACAATATTGAGCTACAGCAGCAACAACAAGAAGAATGAAATTGTACACCAGCTCAAGCAGTCAAAGGTAAGTTTGTGATGCTCAAGAGGAAATCAACAATAAACCCCATTTCAAATAAAATAAAAGAAGTGACTTTCACTCTTGTGTTGCACATTTCTTCAGGAAAGTGCCAGTAGGTGTTCTTTCCAGCTTGCCTGCAAGGCAGATGAAAGGTTCCTCAAATTAATTACTTCTTAGATGTGACTGGCTTTGGAGAAGGTTTCTATTCCAAACCCTAACTTGTTTATTTACCAATGCTGGTTTTCCTTCATTTCTGTCTAATCTGTGACTTACCACTGTGGAATGAAAAGCAAAGCTTTTTGTGTGCTGCCCAGACTGCCACAGATGTTATCCTGATGGTAGCATAGGTTTAAATATAGGTTTTCATTTTTTCGTAAGTGTGATTTGTATCACTGTTTGTAGGAGTCCCTCTGCTCTGTGGAGAAAGCCTGAGATCTTTCCCAAAGCACCTTGACGTGCAGTGAAATATTGGTATTTGAATTAAGGCCTAATCAGCAGCAGCAGAGAAAGTGATGTGTTTCAGCCCTGTCTTTTTTGTAGCCAATTACTCCAGGCTCCTAGTGTTCATGTCTTCCATGTACTGTCTTTAATTAGCACTTTATTAGTTTGGCTTCAGAGAGCCGGTTCTGGATGAAACTTTCTTGAAGCTGCCAAATGGTCACAAGCAGGAGGTGATTAAATTTAGTCTTAAACAATAGGCATCTGCATGCATTCTTTGAATCTCAGTGTGCTTTAGAAGATGTGTTCCCAATAATTTATGCCCAGAGGGATGTTAAGCTCTCAGTAAATGCATCTGAAAAACTGTCTCACATTATTACCAGTCTATACTCTATTCATTTAGAACTATTTTAATAATAGGATTCTTGACTCCTCCCCATTAAGCTCGAGTTGATTTATGTTAATGGCAAAGGAAACACGAAATGCAGGGTACTAATTTTTGGTAGATTATACAAGGAAAAAAAGCAGCATTTTCTGTTCAGTATGATACTTTTTTATTGCTTCCATTACGAGTAGGTCTGTTGTCTTCATTTTATAGCTATTAACCCCTGATACAGTCTTCAGAGATGATTATTAAGGAAGACTGAGCTAGTCAAAACAGCAAAAGAATTGAATAAACACAATTATTGGAACACAAGCTTTTCCCACCCCTTCTATTTATTGAGAAATGGTACATTCAGCAGAAGATGTAGCTGCAAACCCAGTGGGTTTTGTTATAGCACAATAGTAATAACGTCAGTGAGACTTCTTCATTTAATGAAAGACTGGATGGCTGGCTGGTCTCTTGGCCCATCGGATGCCCATTGTGTGCTGTGTCTCAGGGCAGACAGGGAGCAGGTAGGGCAGCCATCAGAGCTATAGTATGAGTGGGGGCATTTCTTACTGGAATAGCACAGCTTATTCTACTTCTCTCATATCAAACTGGTGACTTTCCTTCTTTTTATAGGGTTGTTTTTTTTTTAAAGTCATCAACCCCTGTCAGCAGGTCTGTGCACAGATGACACTGAACTTCTCCTGAGAGGAAAAGTCAGCATTTCATGTCTTCTGGGTGGCATCTGCTGCCAGTCATTCCCCTTCATAATATTGCTCCACGTGTTTCCACACTGGAGTTGTAGCATGGAGGATGCACAGCAGAACCACAGTATTCTAGCTGCTAAACTACCCTTTTGGCAGTCTAATGTAATTTTTGAATGTTGCTGCAAAGGTTACTGAACATTTAGTAGCAGTTGTACTCGTCACAGTATTAAAGAATCACAGCACACTAGGGATTGGAAGGAACCTCAAAAGATCATCTAGTCCAATATCCCTGGCACAGCAGGATCACCTGGATTAAGTTGCACAGGAACATATCCAGGTGGGGTTTAACCACCTCTAGAGAAGGAGACTCTGCAAACTTCTTGGGCAGACAGTTCCAGTGCTCTGTCACCCTCACTGTGAAGAAGTTCCTTGTCACATTGATGTGGAACATCCTGTGTTCCAGCTTACACCCATTGCCCCTTGTCCTATCACTAGATGACATTCAGAAGAGCTTGGCTCCATCCTCCTGACACCCATCATAGGATCATAGGATCATAGGATGTTAGGGGTTGGAAGAGACCCAAAGAGATCATTGATTCCAACCTCCCTGTCAGAGCAGGACAAAACTATCTAACACAGATCACAGAGGAACATATCCAGGCGGGCCTTGAAAGTCCCCAGAGAAGGAGACTCCACGACCCCCCTGGGGAGCCTGTTCCAGTGCTCTGTGACCCTCACAGTAAAGAAGTTCCCCCTTGTGTTGAGGTGGAACCTCCTTTGCTGCAACTTACACCCATTGCTCCTTGTTGTATCACAGGGAGCAAGCGAAAAGAGCCTGTCCCCCCTTCCTGGCCAGCCTTCAGGTACTTATAAACATTTATCAAATCCCCTCTAAGTCTTCTCCAGACTAAAAAGCCCCAAGTCCCTCAGCTGATCCAGCCTGTTCCATCTCCCTCCACAGGAGCAGAGGATTTCTCGTTTCAGTAAATTGATTTCCGTGGGGCGCAGGTGGGGCAGAAGGAGGGCTCTTGTGTTCCCAAAGGTGGTTCTCCAGCTATTCCTTCTCTCTCTGGTTGTTGTTTTTCTGCTCACACTGCCACGAGGAGGAGCTTCACCATTTTATGATTCTCTGAAGCCCTTGGCACACCTTAACGGAGTAAAAACAGCTTCCTCTTGGTCAGCAGGTAGAGCCCCTGGTCCTGGCGATGCTCTCACACAGCAACTTGCTCATGGTCAGCAGGCAGAGCCCATGGTCCTGGCGATGGTCTCACACAGCAGCTTCCTCTTGGTCAGCAGGTAGAGCCCCTGGTCCTGGTGATGCTCTCACACAGCAGCTTCCTCTTGGTCAGCAGGCAGAGCTCATGGTCCTGGTGATGGGCTCACGCAGTAGCTTTGTCTTGGTCAGCAGGTAGAGCCCCCTGGTCCTGGCAATGGGCTCAAACACGACCCTTGGACATCCTTAGGTTGATTATTGGTTCTTGGCTAAAGAACAGTGTCGGGGTCTTCACTGTCCCTTGCCTGGGGCAGTACCGGTGTCACTTGTAGACCGGCAGCGCCTCGGTGGGCTCCTGCTCTGCCTTTGCTCTTCAGATCGATACCCACAGGGTTTCCGCAGCAGAAGGGCGGCAGTTTTGTGAGTGGAGTCTCTTGCTGTGGCATGAGGGGTTTTGGGGTCAGCAGGGACTTTCTTGGCTTAAACAGGTGATACCAGCTGTCACTGTGGGTGGAAAACACAAGGGATGGGAGCTGGTTCTTCCCACTGGAGGGGAGATAGGAGGGATGGTGGTGGTGGTGCCAGCACCATCCTGACACTGCAGGCAGGTCAGGGTTGTGATTCCTGTGGAAACCTCCTCCCTTTCCTTCCTCACGCTGGTGCTGCCGGCAGCTCCCTGCCTGCACTGTCCCCTCAGCACAGGGCAGCTCTGGAAAGTACCTGGGAAAACCCGCTGGGAACTCCTCACTGCTCCTTTTGCAGGGAGAGCCCAGCCTGAAGTGTTGGGAGAAAGGGAGTAGCTCCAAGGTGACCCTCCAGTGCGCAGGGTCACAGTCACAGATGCGGAGAGAAGCCCTGGCCAAGAGGAGCTCTGGGCTCATTCAGTGCTCGTGTGAAGTCTTGGCTGGAGCTTCTTCACAGAGCAGCTCTGCTCTGTGAGGGGACAGCAGTGAGGCAAAAATAACCATGGAAGCATGGAGTGGGTTGGGTTGGAAGGACCTTCAGAGCTCATCCCATCCAATTCCCAAGCAGCAACATCTCCAGCCAGAGCAGGTTGCTCAGAGCACCAAGGTCCACGCTGACCTGAGATGGTTCCAGGGATGTGGCTTCTCCCACCTCTCTGGGCAACCTGAGCCAAGGTCTCAGCACCCTCAGCTCAGCAATTTCTTCTTTGTATCTCATCTCTTTCAGTCTAACCCATCACCCCTTGTCCTGTCCCACAGCCCCTGCTGAAAAGTCCATCCACATTTTTCTTACCCCTTTAAGTCTTGAAAGGCTGCACTAAGGTCTCCCTGGAGCTTCTTTTCTCCAGCTGAACCCCACCAGCTCTCCCAGCACAGGAGTTCTTCCCATGTCTGGGGCTTTCTCTGGCCCCACTCCACCAGCTCCAGGTCTCTGCTGGGCTGAGGAGCCCAGAGCTGCACCCGGCTTTGCAGGAGGGTCTCAGCAGAGTGGAGCAGAAGGGCACAATCCCCCTCCCTGACCCCCAGCTGTTGGGGACACAGCCCAGGACATGGAGGTCTTCTGAGATGTGAGTGCTTGTTACCAGCTCCTGTCCAGCTTCTCCCTCACCAGCACCCTTCCCCTCGGAGCAGCTCTCCAGCTCCTCATCCCCACCCAGTGCTGCTGCTGCTCTGGGGTTGTCCATAACCCAACCCTACCCCATTGCATCCAACTGGTGTGATGCCAAGGTGACTCCAGCATGGCTCTGCTGTGTGGGACTCGCTGTGCCAGCACAGCATCCTGCTGCTTGCCCAGCACCAGCACCCCTGGGCAGCCTGTGCCAGCCTGGGGCTGTGCCGCGATCCCGCTCCCATCACTGGGGCTGCTCGGGACGCTGCAGGTACCAGCAGGTTCCTGGCGTGCTGGGGCCGCGCTGCACAGGGCTGAGCCAGCGTTGTCTGCTGGAGATGCTATCTCAGACTCGACAGACACGTGCAAAATGCCAGGCTACGTCTCTGCAGAGACTTGTCGAGCCAAGGGGGAGCTGAGCCAAGGAGGAACGTTGGGGAAGAGCTTGGCTAGGCAGGCAGTGGTGTGTTTGCCCGCCTGCAGCTTGCTTTACACCTTGGCAGGGTTCTTTCAGCTGGTCATTGAGGGGAGAGACAGACAGGGTGTGATGGGGCTTCACTCTGCCTCTTGCCCCTCGTGGACAACCTCCTTCTTGCTGCTGACAGTGGCTTTTCCTTCTTGTTCTCCTTACCTGGAGTGACCTCAAGTTGTGTTCTTTGGGTGAGGGGCAGCACTTTGGGGAGCAGCGTTCAGCATGCTGAGCTCCTGGCAGCAGCATACCCCGCCCCGTAACGGTGGCTGGGTACCCTGCTGCTGGAGTTTGCTGCTCTGTAACAACCTCTCCTGGTTACTGGCCTCATCTTTCTGGTTGTCACCCAGCAGAAACCTCTGCTAAAGTCCCCTCTGCCCACAGAAGGTCCTGGGATGGGGTGAGCAAGAGACGCAGCAGCAGCAGATCTGAGCTCTGAGCCCACCCCTGCCCAGGTCTGATCTTCTGGTTCCTTTCAGCCTGACCAGGGGGAGTGGGGTGGGAGAAAAACCACCTTAATTTGTCCCTGAATTCAGCCTTTGGCTTCAGTTTTACGTTTAATTGGCCTCCAAAGGGTGACTTTTCAGTCAGAACAATTAAAGCATTGACTGTGCATGGCCGGGGCTTGTCCGAGCCCTTGCTGCAGACGGCAGCTCTGCACAGCTCGACTCCTCCAACGTTTAAGCTGTCAGGGCTCATTATCTGCTCGGCTTCAGCTGAATGGGTTTCTCTCCTCTCAGCCAGCAGTGATATTTCATTCCTCTCTACGAGACACAAAACCCCACATCCCGAGGCCGGAGCAGCCTCTGCTCTTCCCACCGCCCCGCGTTTACCTCTTGAGTCGCAATCGAACCCCTTCCCAACCTACTACCTGCGGGCAGGCTGGGCTCTGCAGCCCCGTCAGTGTCCTCTTGTCCCTTGCAGAAAAGCCTGAGCTGGATGAGATCACCCTGGAGCGAGTGCTGGAGGAGCTGGAGACCATGTGCTACGAGAACATGAACATCGCCATCGAAACGGAGGAGGGCTTGGGCATCGAGTACGACGAGGACGTGGTGTGCGACGTCTGCCGCTCGCCCGAGGGGGAGGACGGCAACGAGATGGTCTTCTGCGACAAGTGCAATGTCTGCGTGCACCAGGTGAGCCCCAGCGTGGGGGTAGCACCAGCTCCCGTCTGGGGGCACCTCACACTCCTATAAGTCATCATCTGGGTTCTTCCCATCCCCTCCATCCCGCTCCGCTTCCCCTGAGCTGCTGTGGACCCGTTAAGCTTTGCTGATGGGTTCTCAGTGGGGTGAGGGTAGCACATGGGGTCTGGGATAGCTGAGTGTCCTATGTGCTCAGCCCCAGTCCTTCACAAGTGCCTGCGGAGATACTCAACTAGAGGTTGGAAACTGCTTCCTGTGACCTCACCCTTCTTAGTCTCTGGTCTTTATCATCCCTGGATGAGTTTAAAAGATCCCTACACGTGGTGTTGGGGGATCTGGTTTAGGGGTGACCTTGTAGAGTAGGGTTGATGGTTGGACTCTATGATCCCAGGGGTCTTTTCCAACTTGAATGATTCTATTGAGTCCCCATCCCTGGATAACTTCAGAAGACCCCTACATGTGGTGTTGGGGGATCTGGTTTAGGGGTGAACTTGTAGAGTAGGCTTGATGGTTGGACTTGATGATCCCAAGGCTCTTTTCCAACCTAAAGGACTCTGTGATTTATGCCTCCTCTCCATTATTTTGATTTCTTCACCCCATCTTTCCTTGGGATCTTGAGCACCCAGCACTGTGTGTGGGACTGGGGAGGGGAATGTGGGTCTGCAGCCCTGCACTCAACTCTGCACTGACCTCCAGCATCCTCCGCATTATACTGGGAGACACTCAGCCCTTCCAGCTCTACCAGCACTCTCTCACATCCCCAGGTCTCTGTCCCAGCCCTCCAAGTGTAGGATTTCACCTGATTTTGCTGCCTGGAGGAAAATCCTTTTATTTTTAGAAACAAATGCACTTGTGGGGAGACCTTGACGAGGAGGAAAAAGCCACGCGAGGGGCTTCTGCTGGTTGTGCTGTGAGGGGCGTCACCGAGCGATGCTGGGACGGCAGCAGCTGCTGGGCTTCACCCTCTGTGCAGAGTTTGGGTTTTTTTTTCCCTCTGAGCCATTTGCTCATCTTTTGGGCAGCTTTTCCATCCGCATTTCCTGGAGGTGGGAGAAGCGTTGGAGATATCTTTAGTTGCAGGAGGTGGGTGTTTTGAATGGTTTCCATCAGTGAATCAGCTTCCACAAAATGCCAGGACGAGTTGGGGTTGGGGGTTTTCATGGTGGGGTTGGGGTTTTTAACAACCCTGGGCTGTGGGCTGAGCCAGGCACCTCGCAGAGGGTGGTCACTGTGCCCAGAGCTGCCGTGGGGACGTACAGACCCTACTGTGCCCACCATAGGATGTGGTACCCCATGGGCTCTGCCTGAGTGCCGCAGCCCCGCTGCTGCAGAAGGGGACCTGTCAGGCTGGAATTAAAGGGAGATTTCCTGTTGTATTCAGGGAGCAGAGTCCAACCCTGAGCCAGATGCCAGCCAGTGATTTAAACTGTGCCCCACCTTATTCCCAGAGCCACAGTGTTGCTCCCTTAGCCTGCCCCGTTATCCAAACCATTTTAGGATGGAAGTGACCTCAGGGATCATCCGGTTCCAAATCCTGTTGGGAACGGTGCCGCAGGCTTCATGTATGTGAGCAGGAGTCAGGGTCCTGTGGGGCACAGCCAGAGCCATCCCACATCCTCCTGCATCCCAGCTGGTGTGAGCAGGGTCAGGGTTGTGCTCAGACACACGGTGGTGGGTTATGCTGTCGGGAGGGGTGGTTGGAATCCTCTCATCCACATTTCCCAAGCTGTGAGCCCTGCTGTTACTGAGTTCCCACAGAGTGCAGCTTTCAGAGGACGTGAGATCTTAATTTCAACACTTGCAGCCAGAAGGCATCTTCTCCCGCTTCCCTGCTGAATCCTTGTGGTTCATCACTCCCTCAGGGGCAGCGCAGAGTCCTGACAGTCCCAGTCCGTTTGTGCAACATGAAGTCGTGATGTGCAGTCTGTTCGTGGCTAGTGAAGCCCGAGGATGCGTTTGTCCCGCACTCACTGTGGCCCCTGTGCCCTGTCACATCACTCGTGGTGGTGCTGACCTGCAGCAGCGGGATGAAAGGCTCTTCTTTTCCAGGCTGGACTTCAAGGCAGGCAGTTAACAACCGTCCAGGCTCAGCTGACAGCCGGCAGCACCGGGGCTCCGTCTCGGCGGTGCCTCTTGAGGGGTGTCAGAGCAGCCACCGTGAGAAGTCGAATGAGTAGTTTGCAGTGTTTAAATGGCAACAAGAGACGTGAACCGGCAAAAGGTCCTTCCAGTCCCTAACGTTCTGTGACTCCGTGGCTGCGCTGAAGTCAATTGAATGCAATAAAATCAATTAAATGCAGTAACTTAATTGTAGCAACCAATTAAATGCAATAAACTAACTGTGGTAACCAATTAAAATCAATAAATTAGTTGTAGTAACCCATTAAATGCAATAAACTAACTGTAGTAACCCATTAAATGCAATAAATTAATTGTAGCAACCAATTAAATGCAATAGATTAATTGTGGTAACCAATTAAATGCAATAAATCAACTACATGGATAAATTAATGGAAATAACATAAAGTAAATGCAATAAAATCAACTAAATGCCATAAGTTAATGGAAATAACATGAAGTGCAGTAAAATCAATTAAATGCAATAAATTAATTGTAGCAACCAATTAAGTGCAATGAACTAATTGTAGTAACCAGTTAAATGCAATAGATTAATTGTGGTAACCAATTAAATGCAAGGAAATCAACTAAATGCCATAAATTAATGGAAATGACATAAGTGAAGTGCAATAAAATCAACTAAATGCAACAAAATCAACTAAATGCCATAAATTAATGGAAATAACATAAATTAAATGCAGTAAAATCAGTTAAATGCAACAAAATAAACTAAATGCCATAAATTGGTGGGAATAACACAAGTGCAATACATGACATTAAGTGCAATGAGCTAATGGAAGTAACGTAAAGGCAATAAAATCAATTCAATGCAATGAATTAATGGCAATAACATAAGTGAAATGGCACAAGAGAAATGAAGAGCGGTGAGTTAATTGCAAGCACCTCAATTAAATGCAGTAAAATGAGTTAACTAGACTAAAACAGCGACACAGCCCCACGCTGGCACCCGAGCCGGTTCTCTGCCGCGGTCCTGAAGCCCTCGACGCGCAAGTGGTGGGGAGCTGCCGGTGAGGAGCCGCCTGGCTGCAGCGGCTCTGTGATCGGGCCGTGAGTTACGGCCGAAGCGGGAGGGGGTTTATCGCCGTCGCTAGCGCTGAGGCTCATCGCTGGGCTCTTCCCTCGGCACGGAAGGGAAATATTTATGAAGCTCTTTGGCTCTCGCAGCAGGTCGGGGAGATCCGTCGGTGACCCAGGTCCTTTAGTTCACGCTCCCTTGGCTGTAGAGCTGCCCTTTTCCTCCCCTGGATTTATTGTCCTGTAGATTTATTGTTCGTTAGATTTATCACCCCCCAGGGTTCCTCCCTCCTGCTGTATTTTAATGACTGTGGGTTTCCTCTCCCGTTACCTTTCCGGAGTGATTTTCGCTTCCCCTTTGGGGCTCTGCTGGGTGTGTAACCAGTGTGGCCATTTTATCCCAGCCGTGGGCTTGTGGTTTTTCAGCCCTCAACACCTCAGGGGTTTTATTTGCAGGGTACTTCCTACTCCTCCCAGTCCTCGAGGGTCTGGTAGCTCAGCAGCAGGCAGGAGGTGAGCGGGTAGGTGTCTGCAGCACGGAGCATCCTCCGTCCTGCGCCCCTGGAGCCAGGAGGGCACTTGGAGTGATCCACAGCACCTTTTTGTACTGTTTAGTTCAGTAGTTTATACCTGTTAAAGTAAAACCATGAACATACGGATCCAGCTTTGAGTGTCCGTGTGAAGGCAGGAAGGGCAGGAAGAAGCTGACCTCACTGCCTGCCACTGCAGAGCTGTGGCTTCTGGGAGTGAAGAGGGAGGTTGAGATGATGCTCTTCTTGGTCTGCTGGGTCTAACCCCACCTCCTCGCTGTCTCCACAGGCGTGTTACGGCATCCTGAAGGTCCCCATCGGGAGCTGGCTGTGCCGGACCTGTGCCCTCGGTGTTCAGCCCAAGTGTCTGCTGTGCCCCAAGAGAGGGGGAGCGCTGAAACCCACCCGCAGCGGGACGAAATGGGTCCACGTTAGCTGTGCCTTATGGATTCCTGAAGTAAGATGTGTTCTGACCTCCTCTTGACATGGTGGGTGGGCACAGACCTGGTTGAAAGTCCTTGACTGGGCTGGTTGAGTGGGCAAAGACCTGGTTGAAAGTCCTTGACTGGGCTGGTTGAGTGGGCAAAGACCAGGCTGAAAGTCCTTGACTGGGCTGGTTGAGTGGGCAAAGACCAGGTTAAAAGTCCTTGACTGGGCTGGTTGGTCACTGGGCTGTTGAATTAGCAGCCAAGGGGCACCCTGTTGTGAGAGGGCACAGAGGTTGGGGCTTCCACAAGACCTCTCAGCAGGGTGAAGCTCATTTCCTGAGGCCAGCAACACCCAGGTGAGGGACTGGGCTCAGAGGAACCACTCACTTAGCTTCTACTTCCATTTCATCCAGATCTGCTCCCATTTTCTTAGGCTTTGGGTTGGTTTTTTTCCCCAGTTAGAAGTGAACCTGAAAAAGAACTTATTCTTAAAAAAATCCCTCACTGCAGCAGTGACAGATGAACCCCTGGGAGGAGATTTGGGATCTTACAACCTCTCTTCTCTTTCACTGCCAGGTTAGCATCGGATGTCCTGAAAAAATGGAACCCATTACGAAGATCTCCCACATCCCAGCGAGCAGATGGGCTTTGTCCTGCAGCCTCTGCAAGGAGTGCACTGGGACCTGTATTCAGGTGGGTAGCTCAGCACCGGAGAAACTCAGACCACCCGGAGACCGCTGGAGGTTCTTGAGGTGCTGGTGGACATGGATCCACCTGAGGTCTCGTTCCTGCTCTGAGTGAACCTAATAGCAGGGAGTGTGAGCACCCATCAGCCACCCTCAGATGGTGTTTGCAATCATTTAGTGTGTTGAGTGCTGGGAATCAAGATTAACTTCCTTGGCAGAACACATCAGTGATGATGTTGCTGGAGTGACGCTAATTACCGGGACTGCTAACGACCTTGAAGTCGGGAACCTCCAGCAGAAAGGCTTGGAGTGGCTGCCAGGCGGGTGAGATGCTCGTGAGATACAGCCCAGGTGTTTCCCAGACTGTGGTGGGGGGGCCTTTCAGGAAAGGCTTTTCTTAAGGGAAACCCCTTGGCCTCACAGAATCACAGGGCATTAGGGACTGGGAAAAGATCACCCAGTCCAGTCCCCCTGCCAGAGCAGGATCCCCTAGATCAAGTCACTCAGGAACATCTCCAGGCGGGTTTGAAGTGTCTCCAGAGAAGGAGACTCCTCCCATAAAAGTGGGACAGAGCATCCTGGGCTGGTCTCTCTTTCCAGAGAGCAAAAGAGCAGGAGATTCCCCCCCAAGAATGGGAGCAACTGGGGAGCCTTGCTGCACCCCCTGCTTGTCCAGGGCAACGTCCCAGTGGTCCTTGGGGACGGGCTGTGGGGTCTGCAGCTCTGTGGGGTGGATGCCTGTTGCTTCTGTTGGCAGACCAGGTGTGGAAGCTGTTGTGGCACGCAGTGGGGGATGGAATAGCCGTCAAGCTTTGGCAAAATGGGGATGACGTTGGGGATGTGTCCCAGTCCCAGCTATCAGCTCCTGCACAGGTGCTCTGCAGAGGTCACCGTAACGCAGCAGTGACTCTGTGCGACCGGAACAGCTGGCTGCTTGCAGAAGATCGATAGGAATCAGAGGTCTGCAGGTTCCACTGCACCTGTGGCCGGGGTTTAAAGCTTTACAGGGAGGCTGCTGAACAGCAATCCCCTTAGCTGGGAACGGCATCGCGCAGTGCTGCTTTAAATCTGCAGCGGCGTTGACTCACGTTGGGGCTTTTGATGGCTCTGGGTGGATCTGCTTATTCACCCTGCCAGATGGAGATGGTGTGTCACAACAGCGACTGCTTTCAAAGAACGGAAGGGCAGGGAGAGGAGGCAAACGGGCTTGGCAGCAGCAGAAAGAATTCCGCTTCTCCGAGGCTTCATCCTCTTAGCAGCGGCGGTGCGGCACGGGAGCCCGTGAGAGCCCAGGGACGCGGTGGATTTGCATCAAAGGTCACCCGAGAGGGAACAGGAGCTCCGTTGTCTCTCCGCTGCCGGCAGCTTGTGGTTTCTAAGTCGGCGGGAGGACGTCAGCACAGCGTTTGCTGAAGCCTCCTGAGTGTCTTGG
The DNA here is from genome assembly GCA_028565055.1 of Phoeniculus purpureus. NCBI lineage: Eukaryota > Metazoa > Chordata > Aves > Bucerotiformes > Phoeniculidae > Phoeniculus > Phoeniculus purpureus. The sequence goes on along the minus strand of JAOXOE010000765.1, from coordinate 16,011,631 downwards.
AGCTTTGCTTCAAGGGAAGAAGAGGGAGGAGGGAAAACCAAGCAGGCAGTGCCTTCAGTTGAGGGCGTTGGGGTGAAGCTCAGCCCCGGGGAGATAAACAGGCTCCAGGCTCAGAGCTCTGTTTGGGAAGCTGGTGTTTATGGAGCAGGTTTCTGCCGAGAGCCTGTTTGTACAGGTGTCATCCAGCCACCTTTGTCAGTGTTTTGGGTCTGTGACCCAGCTCGGAAGGGAGGAGGGTGGCAGCTGCTAGAGTGCTTGGCAGCAGCAGCATCCGGGTGCTCCGGGTCTGGGGAAGGATGGGGTAAGGGACCAGTTGGAGCTGGGCTGTGGTGAATTGGGATTTGGTGAATTTTGTGGCAGGGGGGATTGGACTGGATGATCTTTTGAGGTCCCTTCCAATCCCTAATGTTCTGTGATTTGATAGCTGGAGGAGCAGTAGACCATCATCCCAGAGAGAAAGCAGCCACCTCAAGCACATCAGAAATACCTTGCACAGGCTCCTCTGTGCACTGAGGTGTTTTACCCCGTGCTAGTCTGACTGTGGGAAGGGCGCCTTGCTGCTCTCCCTGCCTGCTTGCACTGAATCCTTCCCTTGCTTTTCTGGTGCAGAGCTCTGAGCCCAGTGTAACTCGACCAGAGCTCCTGGGCGCTGGGCAGGGATGCAGCCCTGGAGGCTCCTGTTAAGGGGAAACCATGACTTCATGGTGGTTCTTGTGGTCAGACATCAGGAGATGCCAGAGAGAGCTCAGTATCCAGCAGGAATTCTCTCATTTGCATTGCTGACATGGAAACCAGAATGCCAGGAGCCGGGCTGTGGCACTGACCGCGCTGCCTTGGACCCAGCTCCCTCTGCACCGACTGCTTCTCGCTCGTCAGAGCGACTGGAAGAGCTCCTGGAGGCCCTTCGATGCAGTGCAAAGTGCCTGGTCTCTGCTAGCTGCAGGCAGACTTCTTCAGAGGGCACCATCTTCTGCTGGCAGCCTCTTCCAGCTTTCTTCTTCTTGCTGCTTCTTTGGAGAGGCAGCCCTCAGCGGTGCCCTCCACTGCTCACTCACTTGTCACCTCTCCTCTGCCCACTCCCATTGGGCTCCCTGAACCTCTGGTCTCCACCTGCTGGGGTAACTGGTGTGGTGCTTCTGTCCTCCAGCTGTCCCTGTGTCATAGAATCATTAAGGATTGGAAGGGACCTTGAAAGATCATCTAGTCCAATCCCTTTCCACAGCAGGATCACCTAGACCAAGCTGCACAGGAACATAACTAGGGGGGGTTTAAACATCTCCAGAGAGGGAGACTCCACAACCCTAAAAACCTACATCTTAGAGTCAGAGAATCCTAGAGTTATCCAGGCTGGAAAAGACCTTCAAGAGCATCAAGTCCAACTGCCCACCCTACAACCCCCCCCAACCACTAACCCATCTCTTGAAACACCCTGGCTGCCTGTTTGTTGAACCCCTCTAGGGATGGTGCCTCCACCCCCTCCCTGGGCAGCCTGTTCCAAGCCCTCCCCACTCTTTCTGGGAAGAAGTTTTTCCTCAGATCCAACCTGACCCTCCCCAGGAACAACCTGACCCCATTTCCTCTGCTCCTGTTGCTAGTCCCTAGGGAGAAGAAGCCAACCCCCACCTTACTGCAACCTGCCTTCAGGTAGTTGTAGAGAGCAGTGAGGTCTCCCCTCAGACTCCTCTTCCACAGGCTGAACAGCCCCAGCTCCCTCAGCCTCTCCATTGTCCTTGGGGAAGAGCAGTGTGTGCTCCATGCAGCCCCACACCATCCTCTTCCTCAGCCTCCAAGGACATCTGCAGTGTGAACGTCTGGCTGAGCAGCTCTGCGAGGATCCAGACCATCTGTGGTCACCGAGCCTCACGTGGTAGCTCTCGTTAGGGATGTGAGGCTGCCGTGGCTGAAGGTTTGGCAGCAGTTCAGCACCGGGAATTAATTTTTCCTTCCTGAGTTCCCCTCACAGGTCTGATGGAGGAGCCACTTCCTTCCCCTCCAGCCCCAAGGTGACACCATAAGCTGGGAAACTTAAGTGTGAATCCCCCTGGCTAATGGAACCATCCCTCCGCTCTCCCCAGGAAGAGCCTGGAGGCATCCCATGTTAGGTCTGGGGCTGTTCTCACCCTCTCTCTCTCTCTCAGGACTGCCCAGATAAGCAGAACCTGCTGAAATCCTGGAATGAGCAGGGCTGGGAGAAAAAGAAGCAGATTGATAACGAAGCAGGCTTGGGGTCTGCACCAGCCCTTAGAGCCTGGTTAGGTCTTCACCAGCCCTTAGAGCCTGGCTTATTCCTCACCAGCCCTTAGAGCCTGGTTTAGTCTTCACCAGCCCTTAGAGCCTGGTTTAGTCTTCACCAGCCCTTAGAGCCTGGCTTATTCCTCACCAGCCCTTAGAGCCTGGCTTATTCTTCACCAGCCCTTAGAGCCTGGTTTAGTCTTCACCAGCCCTTAGAGCCTGGTTTACTCTTCACCAGCCCTTAGAGCCTGGTTTGCTCTACACCAGCCCTTTGAGCCTGGTTTAGTCTTCACCAGCCCTTAGAGCCTGGTTTACTCTGCACCAGCCCTTAGAGCCTGGTTTATTCCACACCAGCCCTTTGAGCCTGGTTTATTCCACACCAGCCCTTTGAGCCTGGTTTATTCCACACCAGCCCTTTGAGCCTGGTTTACTCTACACCAGCCCTTTGAGCCTGGTTTATTCTGCATGGCAGATCCCACTGGAACCAGCTTTGTTCCAGTGCTGTTCTGGGCTGGATCACTGTGTTTTTATTGTCAGTTTGTGCAGGGTCCTGGGATGGCTGTGACCGAGGAGATCCCAGTCTTTGCTGCCCAACCAGCCCAGCTGCCTGAGGATCTTCTCTTTTCCCAAAACCAGGACGGTGTAGGGCAGGGTTTGTGCCAGGTGCTGCTTGCCATCTGCTGGGGGATGGATCCAGGGTGGGCATCACTCGACTTCACTTAGGAATGAAGATGAAGGGAAGGTCATTCCTGCTTAGCAGGACCTTATCCTGGCAGGAGCTGCCCAGTGTCTGCTGGTTTGAGCACTGGTGGTGGCAGAAACAGGAGGGAGTGCTCTGAGTTCAGCTCATGGGTCAGTACTGGTGGTCCTCCACAAGTACATGTTGGGGACCATCCAGTTCCAGCACCTCATAGTGGGTGTTGTCACTCAGCGTGGGGTCACTGGGTTCGTGGTCACGCTGTGTTGGCAGCCGTACCCCTCACCGATGGTGCCCTGACCGTAAGCCGTGTGCTTGCCCCCCGCAGTGCTCCATGCCCGCCTGCGTCACCGCGTTCCACGTCACCTGCGCCTTCGACCACAACCTGGACATGAGGACTATCCTAGCGGACAACGACGAAGTGAAGTTCAAGTCCTTCTGCCTGGAGCACAGCACCGGTGCCACCAAGCTGCCCGAGGAGGCACGGACGGAGCCCGACCAAACCCAGCTGGACTTGGAGAAGGTCACGCTGCGGAAGCAGAAGCTCCAGCAGCTGGAGGAGGACTTCTATGAACTGGTGAAGCCTTCAGAAGTGGCGGAGAACCTTGACTTGAGCGAATCGTTGGTGGATTTTGTCTACCAGTACTGGAAGCTGAAGAGGAAAGCGAACTCCAACAAACCGCTGCTGACACCAAAAACGGATGAAGTGGACAACTTGGCCCAGCAAGAGCAGGACGTTCTCTACAGACGCTTGAAGCTCTTCATGCACCTCAGGCAAGACCTGGAGAGGGTGAGTAGAGATTTTCTTTCCATTGTGTGACCCCGTGGTCCACCAGGGCTGGTTTGATGTGTGCTGGTGCCTAGAGATGACACCCTGCCTAGAGTCATAGAATCATTAGGGATTGGAAGGGACCCCGAAAGATCATCTAGTCCAATCCCCCTGCCACAGCAGGATC
>JAOXOE010000765.1:15988340-16007646 GCA_028565055.1 Phoeniculus purpureus | reverse complement strand
TAAAACCCACCTGGACATGTTCCTGTGCGACTTGGTCTAGGTGATCCTGCTGTGGCAGGGGGATTGGACTGGATGGTGTTTTGAGGTCCCTTCTGATCCCTAATGATTCTATGATCTTTCAAGTCCCTTCCAATCCCTAATGATTCTATGATCTTTCTAGATCCCTTCTAATCTCTAATGATTCTATGATTGGACTAGATGATCTTTCGAGGTGCCTTCCAATCCTTAATGATTCTATGATTCTACGATCTTTCGAGATCCCTTCTGTGATTCTGTGAGTTTTGAAATGAGATTAAAAATACAACTGGGGACAAAACCCTGACACTGTTGATTTCAATGGAGTGAGGAATCCACACGGAGAATAAAAATCCTGTGGGGCAACATGTTGGATGTTATTGTCCCCCTCAGCCCTGGCAATAATAACAGTAATTGTTATGCACAGGGAAGCTGTGTGGTGCTAGCAATAAATAACTTTGCTTTACAACAGAGAAGCAAAACAGCATTCACTGTGATGGGACAAAGGCAGAAATAGTGACTTGTACATCACAGAATCACAGAACATTAGGGATTGGAAGTGACCTTGAAACATCATCCAGTCCAATCCTCCCGCCACAGCAGGATCACCTAGACCAAGTCGCACAGGAACACGGCCAGGTGGGTTTTAAACATCTCCAGTGAAGGAGACTCCACAACCCACCTTGGGCAGCCCGTTTCAATGCTCCATCACCCTCACTGTGAAGAAGTTTCTTCTGATATTTATGTGGAACCTCCTATGTTCCAGCTTGAATATTGTCAACATAAACACCTTCACCTATTTTTTCTCTTCTGCTGACTTCACCACATCCTCTTGCTACAGGAGCTCAGAATATGGTTGTGTTTCATCATTTGATCTCACCCCCGACTTGCCACAGGTTATTAATATCTGCTGCTCTCCCCTTGATTTTGAGGAGATTGTTCACAAAGCCTGCTGGTTTGATATTGTTTTGCCCATCAAGGCCAAGAGACAAAAGGTTGGCCCAGATTTCTGAGAACTCTAATCCCAAACTGCTGACAATTGGCAGCATTTTGTGGAAGCTTCTTGCCCCCTGGAATAGTCATGTCACCTGACCTCTACTCACCTACCTGTTGTCTACTAATGTCAGCTGTTGGTGCATGACTGCTCTGCTTTGTTTCTTTAGTGGGATTAGGTGAAAAACATTGGCAGTAGTGAGAGGAAGTTTTTGAAGGCAAATATGCATAAATACCTGCCCAGAAGCATATGGACTGTAGAGGTCAGGAGCTCTGCGGTGGCAGATCTTTGCTAAGCTGACTGTAGGAAAAACACTTTCAATTCATCTCAACTACTGGGGTCAGTTTTGGGCATCTCAATGTGAGGATATTGAGGTACTGGAGTGGGTCTAAAGAAGACCAATGAAGCTTTTGAAGGGCCTGGAGGACAGATGAGGAACAACTGAGGGAAGTGGGGTTGTTTAGTCTGGAGAAAAGGAGGCTGAGGGGAGACCTTATTACTCTTTACAACCACCTGAAAGGACACTGTAAGAGTTGGTCAAGAGAACAAGAAGAAATGGCCTCAAGTTGTACCAAGGGAGGTTTAGATTGGACATTAAGAAAAATTTCTCCCCTGACAGAGTGATCAGGGATTGGAACACGTTGCCCAGAGAGGGTGTGGAGTCGCAATCCCTGGAGGGGTTCAAAAAACAAGCAGCTGTGGCACAAGAGAGCGTGATTTAGTGGCCGTGGTGGGGTTGGGTTGATGGCTGGACCAGATGATCTTGGATATCTGTTCTAATCTTAATCCGACTCAATGATTCCATATGATCTTCATTTTCTAGAGTGCCCAAAGCTTTCCACTGGGGATCAGAGCATTGGTCCATGCTACAGTGCAGATGTGACATTAGGGAGCAGAGTTTAGTGGGCAGGGTAGAGCTGAGTTGATGGTCGGACTTGGTGATCTTGTAGGTCTCTTCCAACCTCGGCGACTCTATGAACCCGAGTTTATTTGCAGTGCACAAGCAGCAAATGATAGTCTATGTCTTTTTCTTTTGCTCAGTTTGTTGGGGTTGGTTTTTTTATGCAAGTCTTTGAGAAAATGCAATTATATCGTATTTATATCAGTTGACAAGTGAAGTCTGGGTTTCCTTACATAAACTGTGTAATTTTGTGAAGTGGTGCATTTAGCAGGAGTTGTTTAAGGTTATACCATTAATTCGCACAAGTTTAAATGCACCACATGGTAAATAAGTTCCAACCTTTGTTGATTTGCAGCCTACAAATAGGCCATCAAGAAGATTTACCGCAATCCATTTGCCATTTACCATAATAGCTTCTAATTCACTCTTATTGCTGCCACCTTCCTCCTCTGCCACGTTTCAAGCCTTCACCTGACCTCTGCTCTCCTACCTGTTGTCTACTCTAAGCCACTTTAAAGTTTCCCTCTGCTTTTCTTCCGCACGCTCGAGCTCCTGCTAAGCGACACCACTCTGTTGAGCCACCCATCTCTCATCGCTTCAGATCGGCTCGTACTTTGTTCTGGTTGAAAATTAGGCAGCTACTGAAGTGCCTTGCTGCACATAGGTGTCCTTCATGTAATTCAGTTTAATCTTTGCCCTGCCTCGCGGTCTCCCCCTAGTACCACTCTCCTCTGACACAGGCTGTTCCACCAGTGCCCATTTTGCAGTTACTTTTCTTGTTGAACCGATAGGAAAAGGTTATTAACTTGTTGCCCGTGGTCTATTCCTCGCTGCCAATGAACTGTTCCCGACAAACCAAGAGGTCAAGAGTTGCCCTAATGTACAGCTGATAAGCCCCAGCTTGGGCAGCTGCAATCTGTGCGCTTGTACCACACCATCAAGTACAAATGTGCAGTCGGCAGTGGGATAATGACACGGAGCTGCAGCCATTGAGATGAGGTTTCAAGGACTGAAACTAATAGCTATTGCAAAAGCTATCAGGATTTTATTAAAAGAGCAAGATTGGTCTTTCTGTTCAGTCTTTTCATCCAAGGATCCCAGAGCACGTAACTAACATCAAGCTGGGCTTTTTCTACTAAAGCAGCTTCACTCTCCAAGGTTTCCACCTTTAACGGCACCCACCTCTTCCATGGCTGAGACAAGTGGAACCTCTTCTACCACCCCATTTCTTCCAAAGCTTACATAACTTTTCTCTGTCCTGATCAATTTGCAATAAAAGTCCTAATTCCTGTTGCTACCTGTAGCCACTTCTCATCCTCCCTCCCCACCACAAGCCCTCCATCACTGGCCGTTTGCTTCAGCAGCCCTCTGACCACCACTACCACCACTCTTTGCAGATGTGGAGAGATTATTGCTCTTTCTACATCTTGCCCCACTGGGCAAGGAAGCCCCGTGCCCCACTCTGGGCACCAGCAGCCAAGGAGGTCCCGTCCCAGCAGGGCTGATGTCTACACTTGTGGATAAACCACTTTGCCCGCTATTAAGGGTGAGCAAATTTCCTGGTACAGTGGCGGCACCGAGATGCTCTGTAATTGGTTCCTATAGCAACAGTATCCAGGTGAAAACTGCAAGATCTCTGCTTCCCCCTTCCCTCTCCCCACTTCTCGTTTCTTTGCAGAGGTTTTTTTATGGCAGGGGGTGAGTGGAAGGGAAGATAACTAGACGCTTTCACTGCTTGGGCCTGCCTACACAAAACCCTTGTAAGTGGTGGCACTGGGAAGATGAGCTGCATCCCCACGCGACCTGCTGGTGTCCATCAGTGACCACGAATGGTTGCTAGACATGGACTGCGTGTTTCCACCTTCGTTTTGTGGAAGAAGAGTATCAACTGATCTGTAGGGCTTTATCTACCATCTTGTACTTGGCATCCGTGTCCTGCACTGTGCCCAAAAGCCTTGATGCAGAAACTGACACCTCTTTCCACCACAAGTTCTAATGGAGTGTTAATCAAGGGCATTTCAAAGGTTTTCTGGGTGCAAGAAAGGAGATTCTCCAGAATAATTTGCTATGAAGGCTGTGCCTGTGTGGAGAGACTTCCGCTCAGCCTAAAACATGGGAGCAATGGCAGCACGCAAAGATCCCCTTTTGGGTCTGCTGTGCACACACATCTGACTGGTGTGAGTGGAAGGGACCTTCAGCTATTCTGAGTACAACCAAAAAAATCTGGCTGGGTAAACCTAGACCAGCATTCTCAGCCCTTTATCTAAGCCAGCTCTCTTTTGAGGGAAGACACTTGAGGAGTGCCCAAGCCCTTTCTTTGGCAGTGCAGTTGGAGGACAACATTCAGTGGGGCAATATCATAGAATGTGAGGGGTTCGAAGGGACCTCTAGAGATCATCTAGTCCAAACCAAAGCAGGATCACCTAGGACAGGCCACACATGGCTCCATCCAGGTGGGTTTTGAAAGTCTCCAGAGAAAGAGACTTCACAAACTCTCTGGGCATCCTGAGAGATCCTCTGTCACACTCACAGGAAAGAAATTTCTCCTCATATTGAGGTGGAACTTCTTATGTTCTAGCTTATACCCATTATTCCTTGTCCTATTATTGGCCACCACTGAAAAGAGTCTGATCAATTCCTCTTGACACCCACCTCTCAGTTATTTATAGACATTAAATAAAATCCCTCTCAGCTTTCTCTACTCCAGACTAAACAGCCCAAGTTCTCTCAGCATGTCTCCATCGGAGAGATGTTCAAGACCCTTCATCATCCTCGTAGCATTCTGCTAGACTGTCTCCAGTAGGAGCCCAATCTGGTCACAAGTGGCTCTTGGGATGGGGACACCATCAACCAAAAAACTGATTTCATAGCCATATTCAATGGTCAGAGCAAGACCTGTAGGTGACAGCACAGTTTAGTAAGTACAGAGTTGGGCTTGGCTGTAACTTGAAGCACGAAGGACGTAACCCATAGGTTATAACATACCTCCTTCGCCAAGATCTTTGCACAAGGTATTAGACCACAGCTTTGTCTCTCCAGCCATAAGGGCTAGAAATACTGAACCACAAGTTTGTCTCTCCAGCCATAAGGGCCAGAAAGATACTCTTCATTCACACAAAAACTCAGGAAATAGCAAGAACAATTCGAATTAATATTTAAATATTAATAGTATAATTAATATTTAAATTTGCAGAGATCATTTACAGCTCACAGTAGCTATTTGATGATGTCAAGTTGCTGACATAGTTATGTCCTTTGAATAGTGACTGATAACTGTGAGGAACCCCACAGCCAAAGTTCAGGGTCACATCAGCCTTTCCCTGCCCTACCAGCCTCTGCTAGGACACAAGCACAGCTATGCAGGACCTTATCCTGCTCTGGCAGGGGGATTGGACTAGATGATCTTTCGAGGTCCCTTCCAATCCCTAACGATTCTGTCAATCTGTGTTTCTGTGACTGGAGGCTGTTATCAGGACAGATGCAGAAATACTTGACTCCAGAGAGGAAAAGATGTGGAAGGAGAAGACCAAGAGCAAGCAAGGAGACCATGCTTAAAATGAGCTTAAAATCAATGATAATGGCTCTAATAATTTTTAATCTAAAAAAAAAGATCAGATACTTTTCCTTCTGACTCCCATCCCTGGATGAGTATAAAGATTGTTTAGATGTGGAACTTGAAGATCTGTTTTAGTGGTGACCTTGGCAGAGTAGAGTTATTGGTTGGACTTGATGATCTCAAGAGTCTTTTCCAGCCTGAATGATTCTATGAGTCTACAGTCTGCTGCTCTAAAGTTTGCCGTTGCCTCTCCAAAGTGCAGAGTTCTCTTCCTTGTGAGAGGAAAAAGGGAGCTTTTTCTGCTCTTGACTCAGAAAACAGCAAGAGGAAAGATCTTGATCAGAGTCTGTGAAATATGTAAAGGAATTACTGAATTGTATTTAAAACTACCTGAAAGCAACTCAAAGTCGCTGCTGATCTGAACTGCGCTGTCAGCTCTCCCAAGGGACTGCCACCCTTGGGGTAATTGTGATATGTCACACGTTGCTTGACACGCTGTGGAACAGGAGGAGCAGCACATCTGCCAGAGGATGAGAAGCTGAAGACACAGGGAAGGAAAAAGCAGGGTCCCATGTCCCAAAAATAAAAGCCAGAAAATTTATCCTGCAAAGCTGTGAAGAGTTGTGGCTTAGCATCTCCAGTGTTTCAGTGCTGTAGAGTCCTCACACCAGTTATGGCTTGGTCTAGGTGATCCTGCTGTGGCATGGGCATTGGACTAGATGATCTTTCAAGGTCCCTTCCAATCCCTAATGGTTCTATGACTCTATGACCAAGAAGTAATCTCCAGATGCAGCAGGTAAAACAAGACAGAAGTAAGCAGCTGGTCTGGAAATCTCAGGTGTTTAGAGCCATTGAACAACCCATGTGTGTGCTGACCTTCACGTGAGCCAAATGACCCATGACTGGAGGATGCCAAAAGGAGCTGGTGCAACCTCATCCTCTGCAGTCTCCTTCTCTGGAGATGTTTAAAATCTGCCTGGATGTGTTCCTGTGCAACTTAGTCTAGGTGATCCTGCTGTGGCAGGGGGATTGGACTAGATGATCTTTCGAGGTCCCTTCCAATCCTTAATGTTCCATGATTCTGTGATTCTGTGAAAATGATTTAATGATTCTAAGTGGTATGAGGACCTCAGTGTGAAATAGTCCATGGGGTTAATGCACTTCTTTTAATACCTGTGCTCTTATCTGTGATTTATTCATATTCTTGTAGTATTTTTTAATTGTGCTCATTCCTTTGCTGCATTCCTGGCTCTGCAGTGGTAGTCCTGAGCCCAGAGGTGCGTTGTGAAAAATAACTTGATGGATGTTTGCATTTTGGGAAGGCTGATGGAGCAGAAACAAAGACTTGGAGCCTGTTTTCCAAATAACATCCATCTTTACTTGAGCAGATTGTAGTTCTTGTTGTGACCTTGCTGAAGAGGAAGTCTGTGTGAACTGAAATCAAAAGCAAGGGTTTTTTTTTCTCTTATCAACAGCAGTTTCAATGTTAAGAGCAGCATCAACCTCCTTCATATAGTCAGGAGGAAAAGACTTAACTTGCTGTTTGAATTTACCCATCATACAAGCCTAGATCTCAGAGCTCCAGCATTATTTCCAACCTGTGGATTGGATAAGAAAAGGCTTAAAAATTCCACTTCTAGTATCTACAAGTGATCAAGGGCCTTCACAACAATAATGTAAGATCTCACCTGGAAGACTGATCATGAAAGGGATCATGTTGATGATCTTAGAGGTCCTCTCCAGTCTCAATAGTTCTGTGATTCTGTGTTCTGTTATTGCTCTCAGATCACATCTCTTCTTGTTTTGGATTGTCAATTAACTTTGCTTGTTAATTCTTTATTCAGAAAATGTCTTGAGAGTTCAAATTGGCTTGAAATGATTTGCAGAATTGGAACAAGTAAGGAGACATCGGACTAGAGGAGTCCTTGGATAGTCATAGAACTGCTGCAGTGTGTTTGGACCCAGCTCTGAATTTGGGAAATGCTAAAAATAATCAGTATTTCATCCAGCCCCTTGTGTTCCTGCGTTGCCAGCTGTCTCTCCTACTGCTGCCATAGGTTACCCTTCCCATTTCCCACCTTGTCCTTTTCCTTCATGCTGTCTCATCTCTTTTAGCCACTTCTACTTTGCTCACAAACCTGCCCCATGCTGTGCACAAACTGCTCTCTCTCTCTCATCACCTACATTCAGCGGTTGCTAATTGTAATCGCGTCACATTGATGACTTTGGGAAATGAGGGCACCATGTGCCTCAGAGAGTCCCTTCTGAAGTAGCAGGGGGTTTTTTTCAGTCCATGCTTCCTTATCATGAGAACTTTTAGAACAAACATAACCTGCTTCTTATTACACTGTTCTGGGGGTTTTTTCCTTTCTCTTTTTTTCCCCCTTTTCCTCCTCAGATGAGGAGTTCAGTGGGTTTAATCATGAATGTCCACACATGAGTGCTCAACATAAGAAGGACACAGAGCTCCTGGAACTGGTCCAGAGGAGATCAACTCAAATGATCAGAGGGCTGGAGCACCTCCCCTATGAGGACAGGCTGAGCAGGTTGGGGCTGTTCAGCCTGGAGAAGAGGAAGCTCCCAGGTGACCTTCAAGCAGCTTTCCAATAGCTGAAGGGGGCTACAAAGAAGCTGGGGGAGGGCTTTTTACATGAGTGGTAGCAAGAGGACAAGGGGAAAGGGTTCCAGACTTGAAGGGGAGAGATTGAGGTTGGACATGAGGAACTAATACTTTCCTGTGAGGGTGGGGAGATGTTGGAACAGGTTGCCCAAGGCAGTTGTGGCTGCCCTGTCCCTGGCAGTGTTGAACGGCAGGTTGGCTGGTGCCCTGAAGAACCTGCTCTGGTGCAGGTGTCCCTGCCTGTGCAGGGGGGTTGGAACTGGATGATCCTTAAGGTCCCTTCCAGCCCTGGCCATTCTATGATTCTACCTGGCATTTTAATTACCATAATTGTATTTTATTTTAAACTAAGGGCTACAGTCTCTGTGGCACCACATCTCCCCAACACCACCAAGAACCAGGACATCAGTCTGTGTTTACATTAAGGCCTCTACATGCACAATCTCCAGAGGAAATGAGAGACCCATATGGCAAAACGTGCTGTTATGCCTGCTGAAAAATTGATAACAATTAAATTTTTAAAGCATCCAGTTGCTGCAAAACATGAAATTGGGCTGAATATACAGCCTGGAAGTAAGAAACTACATTTACAGCTTCCTGATCATAGAATCATAAAATCATTATGGTGGAAAGACCTCCATGAGCATCAAGTCCAGCCCTCAGCCCAACAACTCCCTAACCTCTAGACCATGGCCTCAAGTGCTCCAGCTACTCGGTTTTTAAACACCTCCAGGGATGAGGACTCCATCACCTCCCTGGGCAGCCTGTTCCAGTGCCCAACCACTCTCTGAGCAAAAAAATTCTTCCTAAGATCCAATCTAAACCGTGATACAACTTGAGGCCATTTCCTCTCATCCTATCATTAGTAATTTGGCAGAAGAGACCAGCACCAGCCTGACTTCAGCCTGCTGACATTCTCACTGACCTTTCATGGATGTAGGTTTAAACTCAAGTATTATCACTGGAGCTGTTAGGAGAGATCTCCCCACAGCTCCCAAACACCACCAAGATATCTTTGTGAGGAAATACTTGTGGATAATCCCTCCTCTGTTCAGGGACAGCATGGAACTGGTGTCATAAAAATCCACCCTGTTTTGCAGCCAGTGTGCACTGGGGACCCTGGGAAGGGAGCCAAGACGAAGTGATGTAATCCACGGTTGACAAAAAAAGCCACTTTGGGGGGACCTTTGGGCCCTTTGGGGAAGCTGGAGCAGGACACTGTGAGCTGCAGTGCTGACCTTTGAAAGGCAGAAACAGGAGGGGAAGTCTTTCAGCCAGTTCTGCTTTCCCTTCACAGTGCTGAGAACATGACAACACCCAGGCAGAGCAATCAGTAGCTCAGCAGAACTCACACACATGTTCTTCCACTGCTTGGGTGAAACAGGAGCTGCTTTTGCCAACAGCATTCCCCAACTTCTGTCTCCAATTGTTAAATTTACTTTAGATGCTCATTTTCATTTGGCAGCAATGCACACTTGTACATGGCAGCAATACACACTTGCACACTGCAGCAACACCCTTCAAAGAACAAGCTGTGTGGGGTCAGAGGCAGCTCCTAGCTCTGCTACACTGTGGGTTAAATAAGCGCCTTCCTGCTGCTTCACTTCTCTATTGGAGCCAAGGGTGAGCAAATCAGAGATTTCTTTGCCACATCACCTAGTGGAATGTCTTTGCTCTTGAAATTTTGAGGAAGAACGATGGTATCTCCCAAAGAAGAACATAGCAGAGCCTCTCCTCAGCGACTGCTGAGGTGAATGAGAACCACACCAATGTCTAACAGGAGACTTGGCTTGTTCACTCCCTTAATTTTGGAGTCTTGGCTTTGGCTGGCACTAACATAAACAACTCTTCCCAGGGGGACACTGTGGAATGAGAGACTGACCTGGGGAAAAACAGAGGTTATTAGAAGGATGGATTGTTTTAGAAAACAGAAGTTTATAAACTATCATTTTTGGAGAAAAATATAGGGATAAAAACTGAACTTGAGACAACTTTCTGATCATGAAGTTCATCATGGCTGGAAAGGACCTCCAGGAGCAGCGAGTCCTCATCCCAACAGCTCCCTAACCCCTAAGCTATGACCTTAAGTGCTCTAGTTACTTGGTTTTTAAACACCTCCAGTGATGAGGACACCATCACCTCCCTGGGCAGCCTGTTCCAGTGCCCAACCACTCTCTCAGCAAAGAACTTCTTCCTACGATCCAATCTAAACCTCCCCTGACACAATTTGAGGCCATTTCCCCTCATCCTATTATCAGTAATTTGGGAGAAGAGGCCAGCACCAGCCTCACTACAGCCTCCTATGAGGTAGCTGTAGAGAGCAAGAGGGTCTGCTCTCACCTTCCTCTTCTCTAGCCTAACTCCAGTTCCCTCAGCCACTCTTCATAGGGCCTGTCTTCCAGACCTCCCCATAGCCTCTTTGCCCTTCTCTGGCCCCACTAGTTGTTCCATCTATTTCAGTCCTAATCAAGAAGTTCGAAGAAGAAAAGCTAAGAAGTTAGTCCTGAAATTGTTGTTTCCACTTGGCTCTGGAAGCCAGCGGGTTACAAATTGCAAACATCACACAATCACAGACCAAGTCACACAGGAACATGTCCAGGCAGGTTTTAAACATCTCCAGTGAAGGAGACTCCACAACTCCCTGGGGAGCCCGTTCCAGCGCTCCATGACCCTCACTGTGAAGAAGTTCCTTCTGATATTTATATGGAACCTCCTATGTTCCAGCTCACACCCATTGCCCCTCGTCCTATCACAAGATGACATTGAGAAGAGCCTGGCTCCATCCTCCTGACACCCACCCCTCACATATTTATAGACATTAATGACATCACCCCTCAGTCTCACACACAGACTCACACAGAACATTAGAGATTGGAAGGGACCTCAAAAGATCATCTAGTCCAATCCTGCCAGAGCAGGATCACCTAGACTAAGTTGCATAGGAACATATCCTCTTCTCCAAGCTAAAGAGACCCAGCTCCCTCAGCCTTTCCTCATGCCTGACGTGAAATTAAACTGTAATAGCAGCAGTGCATTTAAATTAATTAAGGAAGGTCTGGAAATAATTACCAGCAGATTTAAATCTGAAGTGGTTGTTCAGTGCTGATTTGAGAAGTATTAAAGGACTTTAGCAAAGGCAGAGTCTCTCTTTTGTCGTGATTTTTGGGGCACATAGTTAACTTAATGAGTTAGAATGAAGCAAAAATCGCAGCCAGTTCTTCGGAGGAAAAGAAAATAAAGCTTTTGATTTATTAATTGAAATAGTAAAAGCCGCCACACCCATGTAACTGTGGGACAGGATTATAAAGGTAACGTCAACACCCTGTTCCCTGGCGCTGTCAGCGAAGCAGAAATACTGTCGCTGTTGTTCCCAAGCCAGGTGGAAACAACATAGGATTTTACGTTTCCAGGCCGAACTCCTGATTTTTGAGGTTTGGGATTTTGTTTCCCCTGTTCACGGGGTCCCACAGAGGAGCTCTAAGTGAGGAGGGCATGAGTGTGGCTTGAGCTTCACAAGGTTCTTCAGAGCTGCTCCTCAAGCAGGGGATGCTCTCACTGCCTGGCCTGGGTGACTTGATAGTGAAATCACAGCACATTAGGAGTCGGAAGGGACCTCAAAAGATCATCCAGTCCAATCCCTGTACCACAGCAGGATCCCCTAGATCCAGTCATTAGGGATGGGAAGGGACCTCAAAAGATCATCCAGTCCAACCCCCCTGCCACAGCAGGATCCCTTAGATCCAGTCATTAGGGATTGGAAGGGACCTTGAAAGATCATCCAGTCCAATCCCCCCACCACAGCAGGATCACTGTTGTTAAAGCAATGTTAATCATAGAATCATCATGGCTGGAAGGGACCTGCAGGATCACCAAGTCCAATCCTCATCCCATCATCTCCCTGAACGATTTACAGAGGCCCAAGCTCGCGCTTGTTTTCCACCGTCTGCCTTCCCCCTTTCAAATTAGCTGGAGCTAAATATAAACTGCCCAAAGCTAGAGGAGCAGCAGGGGAATGTGAAATCAAAATGTCGGTGTGAGGGGAGGAGGAGGAGGAGAACCCAGGAGAGGATTTGCTTGGCTGGAACCATTTGTCACTGCTGTGGGGAGCAGTCTGTAACTGACTGGGCAACCACGGCTTCTCCTTCCCAAGCCTCTCTGGAACGCTCCTTCCCTCGCACTATCAGGATTTATGTGAATTCCAGTGCTCCTTGTAAGATCTCAATGTTCTCACTGAGGTGGGACACGGGGTTAAAAACTGTTAACTGGGTCTCCACAGGGTAAAACCCTGAGGTCTGCTGCCCGAGATAACCAGTGCCAGTGGCCAACAGCAGCCGTGAGCCCTGAGCTGGATGGAACCCCGGGGTCGCTGCTCCCTGAACAGGGGCTGGGGATGAACCCTCCGTTTATTATTAGAGTCCCACCACGTCCTTCAGCCTCACCACAAGGAAAAGCGAGGAGGCACCAGCCATCCCACACAGTCCCCGGTGCTAGGACAGCGTCCAAGGCTCCACCTCAGCAGCGGGTCATGAGTCTGCTGGAGTAATGGGTTAACAACACAAACAACCCGCAGCCCTGCCCCGCTTCCCTTCTGGGGGACAGACACTTCCTTCTGCTTCTGACCCTCCCCGTTAGCTCTCGGGTGGTTAAATCAGCTGTTCACCCACGGCCCCGACTCTGTTCCAGCCCTGGTTCCCCGCCCCAAGGGGTTCCGAGACCCGCGGTGTCCCCTGGCCGAGTGTGCCACGGCCGAGTGTCCTCCCCAGCCCCTCCCGCCATGGTCTGTCCCAGCGGCGCGCCCCGCCCCTCGGCGGAAGGAGACGCCATTGCGGCTTGTTTGTGCAGGCGGCGGAGGGAGGCGGTACTGCGGCCCGCGGACTTTTTTCCCCGCGGCCATCATGTCCACCCCGGCGCGGCGCAGGCTGATGCGAGACTTCAAGAGGTGAGCGACGACTCCCCCCATCATTCCTACATCCCCTTACCCCACACAACTTCCCCTTCGGGACCCCCCTGGAGCGACCACCCCGGGCTGGCAGCGGGGGAAGCGCCTTTGTGCCGGGACCGGGTCCGTTCACCGCCCCCCCCCACCCTCTCTTGACCCCTTTCCCTAGGGCTTCCCCCGCTCGAGCAGCGCCTCTGGACAGACCAGGCAGAATTCAGGTGATTTTGAGGCTTTTGAGGCCGAGTGACCCCTAAAATAAAGTCGAATAAGTTCAAATCGGGACGAACGATCTGAAAATGTAGCACAAAGAATTGGCAAACGCTCGGCTGGTCCCTGTGTGGCAACAACCGAAATGCCCTTTACTGGTTTTACTGGGATTCCCTCGCACGTTCTCAGTCTCTTGTGTCATCGGTGCAAACTTTTATATCACCTATGCAAACTTCCGTACCATATAGACAGGCTTTTGCGTCGCATTTACAAAGCAGCTGCTATTATTTGTGCTCTTTTAAGTGCTAATGCCCCAACCACAGACTCTCCTACGAGTCTGATGTGTAAAACACACTGGGGACAGAGCTGGGAAGAAGGGTTGGGGGTTCTTTTGTTGGCTTTACAGTATGTCCTAGGGTTTCTTTGGACTGGAGTCGCTCCTAAAGTCATTGGAGGTGAGTCAGCTTTGATAGTGTCTCTTTTTTTAGCGGAGCTATGTTATACCAGCACCTGAAAATACACCAGTAAACACTTGACGTGGGCTGGCGTTGCCCGACGTGATGGCACCAGTGGTAAAAGCATCGATTTGTCAATCGACGAGAAGTCGGATGTTGCTGGGATGTGGAGCCAACCTCTGGCTCTTTGGGGTTGGGCGTCGCAAGGGTGTTGTTTGATTCCTGTTCAAATCAAGACAAGATATTCAGACCTTTTTTTTTTTCCTTGTGTTTGGTTGCACAGAGGTCATGAACCCAGGTGAGGGACTCCATAATTTCATAGAATCACAGGTTGGTTTGGGTTGGAAACCCAGACAGAGGTCATCCAGTGCCAACCCCCTGCCAGGGGCAGTGACTCCTCTCACCAGACCACGTTGCCCAGAGCCCCATCCAACCTGGCCTTGAACACTGCTAGGGATGGAGAAGCCACAACCTCTTTGGGCAACCTGTTCCATGGCCTCAGCACCCTCACAGGGAAGAATTTCTGCCTCAGATCTAACCTGAATCTTCCCTATTTTAGCTTGAACCCATTCCCCTTGTCCTATCACTAGAGTCCCATGTGAAAAGCCCCTTTCCAGTTTTCCTATAGAATCATATCAGAATTGCAGTCAGACTTGGGCTTTACAATCCTATAGTCATAGGACTGGTTTAATAATTTTGTAATGTAAGGTAGAGAGAAGACTATAAAGCTGAGGAAAAGTATAACCAAAGTAAACACAAAGTAAATAAAATTGATTTGTCAAATCTGTGACAGCTTTAATATCCTAAAACTCATGCAACCTTTCCACGTCAGGTTTCTGGTTTTACTTTTCTCTTGCCTGCCATAAGTTGCAGTTTTATTTAGCCTGATGTTTCTTGTACCTCACCCTGAAAAAGCAGAACGTGGGCTGCCAGCTCTGATTCACGTTATTCCCTGCAAACTCCTTTGCAAACTGTGATTGCAGAGAGCAGTGAGAACAGCTCGAAGGGTTTTCTGTCTCCTCTAATTTGTTTGACTAAACCAGCAGAGAAATAAGGGTTTAGTTGGGTTTTTTTCTGTTAGAGAAGAGGGAGAAGAGGTTACAAATACCACATTTTCCCTATTTGTTAGAGATTTCCTGACCCTGTTCAGATCAAGTATTTGGCACAACCTTTCTGCAGTTGGACTCTTTGGCAGCAGGGTGCACACGAGCTTTTAAATTCATCTAAAAACCATTCTCCAGCTGCCTTTGTCAGGCTGAACCCTTTGCTGTTATTGTTGGCGTGTGGCCTGACTGTCACGTAGGAAGAAGTCCCGTTCCTGCTCTCCTGACCAAAATAGTAGGTGGTTTATGTTGTTGATACTGAACTGTCTGAACTCTGTGTTCTGGGAGATGGGGGATGTAAACACAGACTGCTGAGGGCACCCGGAGCAAGCCCTGTGTCCAGGCTGTCTCTGTAGGGCAGCACCACTGCCCAGTGTCCATGTACACATGGAGTTTAATCTAGACTTGGGCAGTGCAGGCACAGGAGGGTGTCCTGGCTGCATCTCTGAGTAAAACTGCCTTTACACAGCAGCATTTGGGCAGAATTTGGCCCTTCCTCTTTAGGGCTTTTGTCAGTGACTTCCTACGTGTGTTGTGATGTGGTCAGACCTCATGTTCACACTAAAATGCTTTTGAAGCAAGAGCAGTCCCTGCATTCTCTTTCTTCTTGCATAACTCAGGAGGTGGTTGAGGTAGGCAGAGGCTGTCAGCAGAGGGGTTCCATCAAGGAACCTCCTCATCAGGTGGCTGAGGTTTGCTGCTTTATATTTTTGAGGGTCTGGGTGATCCTTAATCACAAAATTGTGAGGACAGGCTGAACAAGTTGAGGCTGTTCAGCCTGAAGAGGAGGCTCCCAGGTGACCTTCAAGCAGCTTTTGAATCTCTGAAGGGGACTACAAGAAACCTGGGGGAGGGCTTTTTACATGAGCGATACTGAGAGCACAAGGGGAAAGGGTTCCAGACTTGAAGAGGGGAGATTGAGGTTGGACATGAAGAACAAATTCTTTGCTGTGTGGGTGGGGAGATGCTGGAAGAGGTTGCTAGAGAGGTTGTGGCTGCCTCATCCCTGGCAGTGTTGAAGGCCAGGTTGGCTGGGGCCCTGAGTAACCTGTTGTAGTGAAGGTGTCCCTGCCTGTGCAGGGGGCTTGGAACTGGTTGATCTTTAAGATCCCTTCCAACCCTGGCCATTCTGTGGTTCTGTGAGCAGAAAGGATGAGTATCTGGATCCTGTTGTTTGGCAGTGATACTTCTCTCTGGTCCAAGTTTACGTGGCTTTCAGGGGTAACCTGCTTTGCCCTAGTATGAGGATTAAGGAACTAAATTTAAAATGCTTCTACAGTTGCTGTAGAGATAAACACATTTGTTGTTGAACTGGTATGAGGGAGCAGCACACTGTTTCCCCCCCGCCCTCTCCCTTTTGAAGCAATCGGCTTGCCAGTCCAAATAGGCTCATCCCAAATTTAGCCACATCCCACACATGGATCTGGGAATTGAGGACAGGCCCCACTGATGGTGCCTTGCTGGTTTGTCTTTTGGGGGCTTTGATAATCTACCGGCAGTTCCTTGTGTGTTTGCTGATTTGGAATGAGAAAATCCTTACAAAAGCTGGACATTGCTGTGAAATTCTACGTGCAGGTGGAAATATTTCCTTTCTCTAAGGCTCATCACTCTATCTTTGTCATTCTTAGGTTGCAAGAAGACCCTCCTGTGGGTGTCAGTGGCGCACCGTCTGAGAATAACATCATGCAGTGGAATGCAGTTATATTTGGGTAAGCGTTTATGATCCCTGTGCAATTCTATATCAGAGGGTGAAACAGAACACAGGTTTTGCTTTTATTATCTTGATGGACCTAAGGACAGGAGGGTTAATAAAGTCATGACCAAGCGTTGTGGTAAAAATCTGGTTTTCATTCCTATCAATTTTCTGTTGCCCTTGAAACATTAAATCTGTTCATCTTGGGGGGGTTTTTGTTGGATCAAGCTTGCGTGTGGATTAATACATAGGTTAGAGTGTGTAGGAGCTGGGTTATGACCAAGCAGCTTCCTCTTTAAAGTACATGAGAGCCGCGTGTTCTCGTCCGCTAAATCCAGATGCATTAGTGGTAATTG
Organism: Phoeniculus purpureus; assembly: GCA_028565055.1. NCBI lineage: Eukaryota > Metazoa > Chordata > Aves > Bucerotiformes > Phoeniculidae > Phoeniculus > Phoeniculus purpureus. Next base: position 15,990,807 of record JAOXOE010000765.1, on the reverse strand, counting down.
GACTGGTTCCCAGTAGAACGAGGTACAGGTTCTGCTTAGGAAATTACGCTGCATATCCTACAGAGCAGAGCCTGGCTTGGTGTCGCTTCCTAAAACTGAAGTATTCTCGCCAGTTTAATGTGCTCATTATTTCCAGTTTCTCATGCCATGGCATTTATAGGTTTAGGGTGATGATTAGGTATCTCAAGCAGCAGACTGATTGTTGGGAAACTGTTTAGAAAGGACAGACCTCTCAGAGGTTGCCTGTGGCTATTTCTCTAAATGGTTAAATTACTGCCTCTACCTGTGTCTTGGAGAGGAAGAATCATAGAATCATTCATGTTGGAAAAGAGCCCTTGAGATAATCAAGTCCAACCATCAACCCTACTCTACAAGGTCACCCCTAAACCACATCCCCCAACACTACATCTAAGCATCTTAAACATCCAGGGATGGGGACTCACCCACCACCTTGAGCAGCCCATTGCGCTGCCTGACCACTCTTTCTGGGAAGAATTTCTTCTTGATGTCCAATTTTACCCTCCCCTGGTGAAGCTTGAAGCCCTTCCCTCTGCTTCTGTCGCTAATGACCTGTGTGAAGAGACCAGCACCAACATCTCTACAGTGTCCTTTCAGATAGTTGTAGAGCAATGAGGTCTCCCCTCAGCCTCCTCTTCCTCCAACTAAACAGCCCCAAATCTCTCAGTCTGTCCTCACAAGATTGATTCTTCAGGCCCTTCCCCAGCTTTGTTGCCCTCCTCCGCACTCACTCCAGCACCTCGATGTCTCCCTTGTCCTGAGTTGCCCAAAACTGGACCCAGTACTCAAGGTACAGCCTCCCCAGTGCTGAGTCCAGGGGGACAATCACCTCCCTACTCCTGCTGGACACACAGTTTCTAATCCAGGCCAAGATGCCATTGTCCTTGGCTACTTGGGCACCCTGCTGGTTGATATTCAGTCTCCTGTCAATTAGAACCCCCAAAAGAAGCTGTAAATGTATTGTGCCTGTTGAGAAGTACAGAGTGCTCACTTCTAACCAGAGTTTATTGTTCAAACCTTTCAGGCCCGAAGGGACACCGTTTGAAGATGGTGAGCTGCTAACTTTTATATCCTCTGTCATCCTTATAAATACCGTCGGGGTTACTGTGGTTCTAAAAGAATAGGTTTAGCCTCTATAGGAACAAACTAAGGAAACACGGGAAGGAGCACGGTCTCGCTGGCTATAAAAATACACATCTTGTGATGTCAGCGGCCAGTGGTTAGTGAGGAAGCTACGGAGAGGTGTGCTTCTCTCAGGGCTTGTCTCTGCGTTTACACTGGAGCTTTTAGTGGGGGAAGCCGCTGTGAGGCTGCCAGATGCGTCCTCACCCGAGGCATCGTGCTGTTCTGGTTTCATCTTGGCGATGTGTTCCATTCATCTCTGTTCTCCTAATGAAGAACAGGTGGAAACCCCTGGAATTATTCTGAATATAGACCTCAGCGAGGGGGAGGGAATTCCGAATTTGTACATAAATATGGAAGTTGGTGTGTAATGAGGCTCCCTTTAGGCATCCGAGGAATAATGAGTTTAATAATTACAGTCTTATTGCAGTGATCGGCAGCAGATGGGTTTTTCCCCGGTGTTGGGTTGGAGGAGTTACAGTGAATTATTCACTGATCCAGAATAAAGGTTTTCATTGAATCAGTCATGAGCTCCAAAGGCTGAGATGATGAAATTCCTTTGCTCCCACCACGGTCCCCTTCTTAATGAAACACCTTAAAGTCACCCAAGTGCGTGGAACTGGTGTGTTGGGTCACAGAAGAAGGGGAGGGCAGCAGGATGATTGATGTTGGATGTAGCTGCCTTTGCGTTGTTACACAGTGAGTCTCCAAGCTTCCACCCGTCCACTGGGTTCATCTATCACTAACTGGTAGTTCCATTATCACTTAAAAGACATGAAAAGAAACCAGACTGTGCTCCTTGTGTAATAGGGAGAAGAAATAGTGGTCACGGAAGACCTAAATTAACATTGTGTGTGGTTTTGGAGCTGTTTTGTTTTGTTGTTAGTGATGTGATTGTATTTTTGTCTGTTTGGACAGGTACTTTCAAACTAGTAATAGAATTTTCAGAAGAATATCCCAATAAACCACCAACCGTTAGGTTTTTATCAAAAATGTTCCATCCAAATGGTGAGTAAATCATCTTGGCTTAGCCATGATACCCATTAAACATTATGATGTGGTCATGTACTTTGCAAAGCTCCTGAATCCTTAAGCATTCACTCTCCATCACTCTTCATAGTCAACCTCCTCAATAGGTGAATCACAGAATCGCAGAGCATTAGGGATTGGTAGGGACCTCAGAAGATCATCCAGTCCAATCCCTCTGCCATGGCAGGACCACCTAGACGGAGTCTAGGCACACGAACGCATCCAGGTGGGTTTTAAACGTCTCCAGAGAAGGAGACTCCACAACCCTCCTGGGCAGCCCCTTCCAGTGCTCCGTCAC